>LOJH01041972.1:0-13560 GCA_001685095.1 Ellobius talpinus | reverse complement strand
AGAGAGATACATGGAGAGAAACTGAGCCAGGCACAGGCTTTTAAAACCCCAAAACCCACCCACAATGACACACTTCCTCCAAAAAGGCCACACCTCCTAATCCTTCTAATTTTATCAGAGTTCCATTCTCTGATGATTAAGAATTCAAATATATGAGCCAATGGTGGGGGCGCATTATGCAAACCACCACATCTCCTTATTGTTTATGATCTGTGTTTATGGAATGAAGCTTCATGAACTCTGCTAAGTTTAATCACGATGCATGTTTTCTGTAATCTATCTAAACCCAGGAAAAGTACTCACATCACAATGTGAAATTGTCTCAGAATGGGCGAATGAACTATACGGCCTGTCAGAGGATGCCACGAAAAAGGAGTTCCCTTTGTCTCCGCACTAAAATTAGCCAATCGAGGAAGAGACTGAGTGGCATTGTGAACCTTTGAAAAGGATGCTAAGCTGGCTATTCTAGGTTGCTGGAGGGCAAGGCTGTTCTGGGGAGGCAGGTGCAGCTTTCACCCTATTGGTGAAAGGCAGCGAGAAGGACATCTGATGGGAACAGTGCTGGCCTGACACGACACTGCAATTGCGCGCATGCTCAGAGAGATTAGAGTCAGTTGACAGTCGTTAAGACATTAGGCTGCTCTGGAAAAGCAGCCCGGCGCTCTGAGGGCTTCAGGTGCATCAGGTTAGTCCCCCGTGGGTCAGAGCAAATGCACAGATTGGCACACAGCTGCTGTGATTCTCACGCACAAACGCCGGGACTTTGATACTCAGTGAAGAATGCACATGTGGTATGAAACCAGACCGCACCCTTCCCAAGCTTCTGCTCCTTGGTATTTAATTATTATGACTTAGATATGACTCGGGCCAAAGGCTTTATTTTTAGTTTGGTCCAGAATGGCTCTGGATGTGGAAATCAGCACAGCTTCTCTGCCTCGACATCAGAACATGTGACTAAGTTAATTTTTCAAACCTCAGCTGAACGAGTGTGACACGTAAGAAAAACACATTAAAAGATTTCCAGGTATGTACACATAAAGAGGAGTCTGCAGAGAGCTTTCTGCAATTGCCACGCTCGGCTTGTCTGCCAATGTTCTGGTGCCCAGTAGCATTATTTATGGTTGAGTCCTACCTGGGGCTGTTGGCAAGGATGTCAGGCGTTATCTGATGCCATCATCAGGGGACATGAGAGGAGCCTGAGCTCCACAGTTCTGAAGTCACATGCCATACATCCACAGTGTATGGGCCTAGAAATACTTAGGTTTCCCCGATGCCATCCCTTGAACACCACTGGTGTCTCAAGTGGGTGGCAATCTGATTTCTGGTTCTTGAAATCATTTTAGATGCTCTGAGATACAAGATTAAATAATTAAACCACAGAGGAAGATGCCTTTCCCAATTCTTTTTCTTTTCCTGATTATGTTAAGGACAAGCCTATATCTGGATTGACTCTGTCACCCTAATGCTTGCTAATCTTCCTGTTTAACCAGACAATAGACCTCAGGCTTAGAATTTGACAGAAATTAGATTATCTTCATTTTCTGCTTAAAGGGGGTATGTTTGTTATTTTCCCTAACTAAACAGTGATGCACATTTATTATTTTACACAGCCATTGTGGGTCAGGAATTCAGTGTTTTATGAGGATAATTTTGTTCAGTGTCTCTTGGAAGATTGTAATCATGGTGTCAGGGATGGTCTTTGTCATCTGATGGCTTGCTGGACTGGAAGACCTGATTTCAAAATGGTGCCCGCATGTGGCTATGTACTAGAACCTCAGTGCACAAGGAGAACCTCTTCATAGGATGCCTTGAACTGCTTCACTAATAGCAGGGGCTTTTCCTGGAGAGCAATCTAAGAGCAAGGAAAAGGTCACCATGCCTAAGATGGTCTAAGCTTCAAAGTGACTCCATTTCTTTCTGCAGTAATTCTCTTGGTCACATGCATGGACTAGTCTTTTTCTGCATAGAAGAGGAGTCATACAAGGATGTGACACTAAGAGCCAAGAATCTCAGAGGCTCTTATGGAGGCTGACTGTCGCTGAACGTGCCGTTTTCCTCTTGATGGCCATGCCATAATTCACTGTTTAAATACTTTATCTGCATTAAAATAATACTACATTTAAAACACAGGAAGACGATACAAGCATTGTATTGATGTCCTGCGTATGACTTTAATTAGTCATGTGGTCTGTGGTTCTTTAAAACCAGAAACACAGAGGAAGCAGTCATCTTGCCAGCTTTGGTCCCAAGCTCTCTGGTCCTATGACTGCTGAAGGCAGCTGTCACCAGGGGAGGGTACACAGCTGCTGATCTCTATATAGGGCAATGTCCCTCAATGCTCCCCTGAGGCACCTCTGCTACGGTTTGCTATCATGTGCACCATAGGTGGACTGGAGCTGTGAGCTGCGAAGACATCAATGTCCTCCCTCACCTCATCTTTGCTTACTGACCAGGCTTCCCTGCCAGAGTGAGTCCTCTCTGCCTCATTCAGACTTCATCATAGTGTGAAGTTTCCCAGGAATCAAAGTCCAAAATGGGCCCTTAGACTGTCTAGACTCAGCTCTGTATCTCTAATAACTCCACCCTTCTAAATGTTCCTGTCTAACCACCCTCCATGTTTCTTTCCTTTTAACCTGTGTGCTCCAGCGATGTCTGCAGTTGGAAAAATATGACTAATGATTCCTTTACCACCAGACCAAGTACATGACAAACTGATCTGTTCTATTTCTTTTTCGTAGCTATAATACACCCCCTTCTTCCATGTCAGCTACAATTACAAGACTTCTCCTTTTCTCTCTTCTTGGTCAGACTCTCTGTTCCTCAGATGTGTTTTCCTCTTTGTGGGTGAAAGTTCATCTTCCAGGACTTATTCAGGCTGAGATGAAACAGCAGAGTGTATGGCACAGACAGCCCCTCAGATGCGCCCTACCGTGGACCAGTTATCTGCAGATGTGGCACACAGCTGTTGCTCCTACATCTCTTTCCATGGTAGCAGAAGCTGGCCCTTGTTTCCCTATGCATTCTGCTTCCAGCCTTTTTTTATTGAGCCACAGGCAGGTTTTTTTTTGTCATACGTGGAGTTCTAAGTCGGATCACATTCCTGGTGGGAATTTTCAGAATTTTGCTCCACTTTACTTTTTCTGTGATGTTCAGAATTTCAAAGCTGTTCTTACCCTGAGCCACTAAATGCAATCATTCCTCTCCCTCTGGAAGCTTGTAGCATCTTCTCTTGGTCCTTTATGTTCTGAAATTACTGCATGATTTTCCGGGATGACAGTCTAATTTCTTTAGGAGTGCTTTTTCCTTCTGGATGTTTCCAATGTCCAGTTCAGTGTTGCAGGGTTTTATTGATGCTGATGTTGATATTTACTTCTCTTTTCCCCATTTGCTCCGACTGAAACTCAGGCTAGTTGCTCATTGAGCCACTTGGACCACTCTGATAATTTTCTTACCTTTTTTTTTTCCAGTTGCCTCTTCTGGGGAGATGTCCACAATTTTTATCTCTATTTTCCATTGAGTTGACAATTTTTACCACTGTGATTTCAGTACCCGAGAACTTTCATTTGCTCTTTGAATATTCCTCTAGTTAAGCTTCTCGCTTTCCCCTTCGTGAATAATAAACAAAGTCTGTTTGTTATTTCTTCTGTGAGGGCATTAAAGGTCTATTTTTGAAGCTGTCTTCCTACAGGTTTTTGCTCATCGCTTTTACTTGCTATTGTTTAATATCTGTCTTACATGCTTGTTATTGACAGAAGAAGCAATCTATGGCTCTGAGCAGGTGGGCCTGGTCATGTCAAAGGATTCTTGAGATCAATGGGAAGGCATTAGGATTCAGTACGGTCATTACACTGACTGTGGGCACAGTGAGAGGGTTACTTCGGTGAGCATCTGAAGTAGGTAGAGGGGACTTGATTTCATGACTTAGAGTAGGAATTGGCCATTCAAAGCAGGAACAAGGAAGAACATTCCAGACTGAAGGGATAACATTGATTTATTCACTCATTAAATATCGTTATGTAGCAGGCGTTGCTCCGGGGGTACAATAGTGAGTAAGACAAATGTAATTTCTACTTTCTTACTTTCAAGAGAAGACAGACAAATAACCAGGCAATTAGAATAGTGTGAGGCAGAATGGTGAAGGACCTGTGCTCCATACTTGGAACTAAAAGTTTGAATGAATGCAATCTTCTTCCAAAAGTAGAATCCAGGGCTAAATGGTATACCACGCACCTCATGGCTGAAGTGTGATTTTATGGACTTGCCTGGGAAGGCTCATTTCTCAGTATTCTTTTCAAAGAAATCTTTTATTTTTCATACACCCACTAAGTTTTGGATGCTCTGAAGGCACTAAAATAGCTACTTACAACTGCACTTTTTCGGAGCACAGCACTCAAGTCTTGGCACTGCCTACACTTTTATGAATGGCAAGATACAGAGTTAAATTAGTTCCAGACTTTTCTCCCGTTAGGGATGGCCTGTGCTCAGAGTCTTTGATCCTTCCAGCACCAGGGCTCGGTTCAATATGTCTTTAGCACCTCACATGTATTTGTGTGTGCATGTTTCTCCTCTTTATGTGCAAAGTGAGTATAGTGCTCCTTTCCACTTATCTGGAATAGCAATGTACCTGACCATCTGGAGTCTGGTCAGAAACACCTTATTTATACCCTGCTGCATGGAACCCCAAAGGGCAATGAATTACTGCAGGGAAAACTAATGAAGAAAGAGGCGAGGGGTGGACTTTCAGCCAGGCTTTGTTCAGCAATTAGCTGAGTGCCTTTCACTTTCCCTGCAGCGGCCTTTCTCGTTTGTAAAAGGTGTCAGCCATTCGTGACCGGCTCACTTCCTCAACTCACACAGAGGATCAAAGGAGGCTGGAGAAGAGTCCAAAGGTTAGCTTACGTTTGAGACACTTTTCTGGTGATGGCCACATCACACAAATGGCCATTCTGCAGCCAAATATACTGAGGAGTCACCCCCCGGATTGTGTTTGGACAGCAGAACTAGGTGCCAGAAGCCCAGAGGGTACCCTTGACCTCTGTGTCTACCATATTGTATAGCATAGTCTACCTGGGGATTCAGTAGATCATCTTCCGAGAGGTTCAGGATGTCTGTTCAGCCCGTCAGCTTCCCTCTCCTGGTGTGGTGATTGCTACATCATGTCACAGAGAATCTATAGTTCTTCAAGTGTGGTTCCTGGATCAGCCCCATGAGTATCACCTGCTTTCCCAGTCTGTTCCTGCTACAGCAACACAATGTTGTGGGCTGCTTTAATTTGTAAACAAAAGAAATGTACTTTTCAATGACACCTCACTTGGGCTCCCAGGTACCTCGAACAATAGAATGGAAGCCTGAAGTTTCTGTCTTCATTTTCTGCCTCTTTCTCCTTTCTTTGCTACAGGCACAAGCTAAGGTATTGTTCCTAGTCTTTCCTGCCTGGCTATCTTGGATTCTTGGAAGAATAAAATCTTGCAGGATGGACCATCTGCAGAAGAGGACCATTGAACACGAAGGCTAGGCCACACTCAGAAGTGATCATATTGGAGGAACCCATCTGGGTCCCTCAATCAGTGGCATTGATATGTACTTCTTCAGACCACCATGCAGAACATGGAACAGAGAGAAGACCACCCAGATCACATACTGACCAGGACTTCTGAATTCTGCACACCTCTTGCTTTTGGCAATTCTAGAGGTGGAGAAGTCCCCAGTCAAGGCTCCAACAAGTTCAGTGTTCATCCTGAGAGCCCCTGTTCCTCATGGGTAACACCTTCTGTGTCCCAAAATATCAGAAAGCAAAGGAGCTTCCTCCAGACTCTTTTATAAGGCAATCATTAGCATAAAACCTTCGTGACACAATCACCTCCCAAAGGTGTCACTTTGTACTGCCAGCAGCTTGACAAGGCTCAACCTGTGAATTTTAAGAAGCCACAAAATTCAGATAACTGTATGTGGAGACATGATGAAAACGCTTGGTCTTTGGCTCAACACAGGCCAGCATGTCAGGAACGCCCCGTCGAGTCCCAGGAATCTGGGTTTACCCACACTCTGGAATTCTGACTGAAGCCCCGGCGAGAGAGTCATTGCCTCACAGAAGCACTTTCCAAACAAATGTACACTCTGGACTCTGACTGAAACTCGGTTTCGTTCTAGAAGCTTCACTCTAGAGTGAAGTGGAGAAACACGTATGCCTCTCTCACAGCTCCCAGGGTCCTCTTGGCACAACCAAGCTGTGAATGGCCCTAGGGAGCCAGCTGGGAACACACAGGCATCTTCCAGGGTTGGATCTTCCACTCACTCCTGGGGAACCCACAGGAGTTCATGTGTCCTTTAGGCTCCAGTTTTGCCCTATATTGTGTAGTGGGGTTTGCTCTTCCCGCCAATGCCTTCAGGCTCACATATATCCTAGTTCTAATTTTATGACTTATTTGAAGGCACACAATCACTAGAATTGAGATTTGTGCAAACCTTAGAAATAGACAACAGGGTAAGAAAGATATATATATATATATATATATATATATATATATTAAAGTCATAGACCCAATACAAATGCTTTCCTAGGCAGGGCTTCTCCCACAAAGGTACGGCTGAGGGGCAAGATGAAGAGAGCTGAGAAACTCACTGTTCCTACTTCCTCTTTTGTTCTGTGCTCAGGTTTATTGGTTTTTGCCCTCTCCATGAAAACTGATTCAGTGAGTTCTCCCTGCTGCCCCCTCCTGACTTCTTGGGACTGTGGCCAGGGCCATGATCTTGGAAATGGCCTGTACTCAAAATAGGAAGACTCTTTGTGTCCCTTGATGGCCACTTTGTGTCCTTTGCCATTTTTACTGGACTCCAAGCTATTGAGCGCTGGCCTCTCTGGGGTTCTTTCCTCCCCTTTTGTAGGGGCTGGCTTTTCCCCAGTCTTTTTCCAAATCCCAGTGGTTAGACGCATCAGACCCCCCGGTGCACACACTGGTTGGGTTGCTATTATAACCCTCCTGAACCGCTCTGCCTGTTGAGCTGGAATCTCTCTTTCCTGAGGACTGGCAGCTACTGTGAGGTCCCAGCCATACAGATGTTGGGGCTGCCGTCTGACTGCAGCGGCTGTCACAACTCATTAGGGAACTGGAGGAGGCTGCACCCTCCCTCACAGTCAATATTTGTTTAGGGGAAGGGGGCGGGAGGCAGATGGCTGCCCAGAGACATTTCATCTGCCATGGTAGCAGTGCCGGGCACATTCCAGCCTGTGGCCTGTTTGTGCAGGGCACCTGAGACCATCTGAAGCCATGTGCCTGAAGGGCCAAGGCAGTGGTCACAGAGACAGTGTATGCCTAGAATTAAGCTTCTGTCTAGATTTCCTATGTATTCTCTTATTTGCATATTTTATTGCATACTTTATTCTATATTTATATTTTATTATCACATTTACTATGAATTTGTTTTATTTACCCCTTTATTCTATATTTATATTTTATTATC
Organism: Ellobius talpinus; assembly: GCA_001685095.1. Taxonomy (NCBI): domain Eukaryota; kingdom Metazoa; phylum Chordata; class Mammalia; order Rodentia; family Cricetidae; genus Ellobius; species Ellobius talpinus. The sequence goes on along the minus strand of LOJH01041972.1, from coordinate 6,099 downwards.
ACATTTACTATGAATTTGTTTTATTTACCCCTTTCTTCTTTTTTTATGTTGCTACAGATGGAGCCTAGGACCTTGCACACGGGAGGCAAGTGCTCTCCCAGTCTGAGTTACATCCCTAACTCTTAAAAACTAGTTTATATTTTGAGGTAAGACTCTCCTTAAATTGCACAGGTAGATCTAAAACTTGTAATTGTCCTGAACCAGCCTAGTAAGTAGCTGAGACAATAGGCAACAGGCCTGGTCAAGTTTGTATTTCTTAAAGAAAAAGAAGAAAAACAATTGGCAACACCTTCACCTATTCATAGCAGCTATCCATGTTTAGTACACAGTCTTCCAGGCACTTTACATTTCTACAATTCTATAGGTTATAGATATCTATCTACCTACCTACCTACCTACCTACCTATCTATCTATCTATCTACCTGTGTGTGTTTATGTATATGTATATATGCACATATATGTGTGTGTATACACACATATATGTGTGTATATATATATATATGATAATAGGCATGTTTATCCATGTACACACACATATATATGTATATATATGTATATATTTACATATATATATGATAATAGGCCTGCCCACATTCTTCTAAATATCCTCCATAAACTCACTAGGTCACTATGTTCTTTCTTTTTTATTTTTTGTCACACCTTGACTAAAAGAACTTAGAAATAAGCAAGGCTTTATTTTGTTTTATAGCCCACCATGGCAGGAAGGCATGGTAGCAGAAGCAGAAGGCTTCACCCACACACAGGAAGCCTGGCACAGAGGGTTGGGAGAGAATATTGCATGGCTAAGTATAAGGAAGTTTTTCTACTCTTATTAGAGATGGTGGCTTAGAAGAGGGGTTTGATGTGTGTGGTTGGCTGGGAAGAGTCTCTTCCCTCTAGAGGAGCAGGTACTGGCTTAAGCGTCATTAGGAAAGTCTGTAGGAATGACTGTGTGGTTGGACTCCTGGCTGGGCATTTTAGGGAACTCATGCCATGATTTTTAGGGAAGTATATTGGTGAACAAAAGTGGACCAAAGCAGAGGAAGAACACTGAAGAGGCATGCCAGAATGACATGCTGGGGACTGGTGGGTTATCGGGGCTTCCCTCTGCAATGCTATTTAGTGTCTTGACTCGGACTTTTCAAGACCTGAAATTCTCCAATGTTTTAAGTATTTTGAGTGAAAAAAAAATACAGTGCATGCTTTTTAAACCTGTTATACACCGAAGTTATTGGACCATAACAGGAAAGCTTTGAAACTTCCTAACCAAGAGCAGGTTGAAAATAATATAACTTATCATTAATAAAAAGCAATTCCCTATGTTTTGGTAAAACAAACAACCACAAATGTGAAACACACGTCCCACTCACAAAGGGCATGAAGGGCTGGCTCAGCCCGGCCCCGGTGAAAGAGCACCTGTAGTTTGGGTTGAATAGGAATCCACCAGGAATAGGAAGACGACAATTAAAATAACAGTGAGGGAAAGATGGTATTTCAGACTGAATGCTGGACCCACAGAACTGTATGCTGGATCCACGGAGCTATATACCGGATCCACTGACTGTATTCTGGACCCACGGAACTGTATGCAGGATCCACAGAACTGCATGCTGGATCCACGGAACTGCGTGTTGGATCCATGAGTAGCCGCATGGGAAAGTAAGCCTCCTTGGCCCCTCTTTCACACCGTACACGAAATCAGCTCCAAATGGACCAGAGATTTCAATGTGGAAGATTAATCAGTGGAGCTTTTAGGAAACAGCAACTCAAGGGGATATTTTCATGGAGTGGGAAAAAAAAAAACTAACCCCAAAGGAACTAACCCACAAAAATAAAACAATTCTAAAAAACCCCCCAGATTGAATATTTTTTAAATTAAAAACTTTCAGACAAGAGATCATACAGTTTCTCAAAAAGCTAAATATGAGTTACATGTGATTAAGCAACTTTGCCCCAATCCATGCCAAAGAGAATTCAAAGTAGATACCCCCACAGATATTGTACATGAAGGTTCCTGTTGGTGTTAGTTATGAAGTCAGGAAGGGGTTACATATGACCTGATGCCTATCAGCTCAATGAGCAAGGGATTTGTGATATCCACACGCTGGAATATTATTCAACCATAACCTGGAAAACCATATGCTAAGTGCAAATAGGTGGAATCAAAAGACCACCTATTTCATGATCCTGCTGATGTCCAAGGTGGAACACAGGGAGACTAGCTGTTGTCCCCAGCTGAGGGCGATGAGGGATTGACAGTGAATGGGACTAGAAATCTTTGGAGGACAATAAAAGTGTTCTGGGATGAGGTAGCAGTGATGGCTACACACAGTGTGAATATTCGATCATTTAATTATACATTTTAGAATGGTGGATTTATGACATGGGGATTATACTCCAATAAAAATGGCAAAAAGATAGAAAATGGCTGGGGGGTTCAGATTATTAAGCAAATGAAGAAAGCATGACCTGACTCTTCAGAAGAGGAAACAATGAAACTGTCACTAATTATATGGAAGGACGCTAAGTTTAATTCAGAAGGGAAACAAAAATGGATCATAACTGCATCCTCCCTCCCGCTCCAATGTACCAAGCATTCCCTAGGATGTGGAGTAGCCATACTGGGTGGGTTATAGCTTGGCATATTGCTTTCTGAGTGTGTCATAGTTTCAACAAAGGCTAGAACATGCCACCCCATAATTTGACTCTTTGGCATGAGGGTTATTTTGAGTTAGCTGTACTTTAGAAACTGTTACAAGTTCAGTCCACCAGAGAACACACTCTTTTATTTTTTTAAGATTTATTTATTATGAATACAGTGTTCTGCCTGCATGTATGTCAGCATGCCAGAAGAGGGTGCCAGATCTCATCATGGAAGGTAATGAGCCACCCTATGGTTGCTGGGAATTTGAACTCAGGACTTCTGGAAGAGCAGACAGTGCTCTTAAATGCTGAGCTATCTCTCCAGCCCCCACATCGGATACTCTTAAAGCTGAAAAGAAAGTCTTTATTGCTGGTCAATGGCTGCATGGGAGCTTGCCCACATCTCGTGGGTCTGATTCTCATGGTTCTTTCTCTTTTATACACAGAAACCACATCCTGGCTGACACACTTCCGTTAGCAAGAGTCAGAACTACAACAACCATAAAGCAAGGTTAGTACATGTAGGGACTTTCCTGGATCCCGAACTATGGACCAAGTCTTGGATAGATTGGGTCATTGTTCCCATTTCAGCAGGTGTTGAGACCCACATGCTGGATTTTAAGATCAGAATGGCACCTCTAATGGAGTCAGTTGCGCTAAGGTCTGGAAGCTGCTATAAATCACAGGTCCAGGGCAGGACAGAGCCTCTATCTTCCTGAGAGTACCAGCTGACATTCCCAGGGAACATGCCCTCCCTAGACCAGGAGAAAGGGAATGTACATATCCCCAGAGACTGGCGTCTGGCTGAGAATTAAGTTTAGAAACACCACTAAAATACCGCTCACCTGCCTTTGTTCTTCTCAAGCTTTGATTATTTTCCCACAATGAAGTTTTTAATTAATCCGATTACATAATACTTAGATATTTCTGCCTCTGGGTGGATGTCTTCATGTTCCCTCTTATGATTCTCATGTGTGTGTAAAACATTTCTATGTTTTTGTCGTGTCAATGTGTGTTATGTTCATGTAATTCTTATGCACAGAAACTCTATGATTCTGCAATGAAATTCCAGGGAACAAACCCAATAGGTATACACACACACTCAGAGCAACACAATTTGTGATAGTCAAGATCTGGAAAGCCTGGTGTATACCTGTAATAGCATGAATACAGAAACTAGAGCAGGTTCACATGGTGGGTTCCCTTGGGGAAAGGTCACTGGGAAGGGGACAACAAAGAGTGTCATTTTCTCAAACATTCTGTCTCAGGCAATTTTCTATTGCTCTGAAAAGACACCATGACCATGCCAACCTTTATAGAAGCAAAGCATTTATTGATGCTTGCCTACAGTTCAGAGGTTTAGTCCATTTCCATTACAGTGGGAAGTGTGGAGACAATGTAGGCAAACATGGAGTCAGAGAAGTAGCTGGGATTTCTACATCCGGATTGGCGGGCAGCAGGAAGAGAGAGACTGAGAATGGATTGGGCTTTTGAAACCCCAAAGCCCACCCACAGTGAAGCATTTCCTTCACCAAGGGTATACCTACCCCAACAAGGCTCCACCTACCCCAACAAGGACACATCTACTCCAACAAGGCCACATCTCCTCCAACAAGGCCACACCTCCAAATGCCACTCTTTCAGCATTCCAATATATGAGCTTATGGAGGTTATTCTTATTCAGTCCCCCACAGATATCATTAGTGAATAAGCTCAGCAAAGCTTCTGTTCATGTGAGTAAGCACATACACACTAAAGATCTGTTTATTTTTAAGGTGTTTGCTTTTATTTTGCTTGAGTGTTTTTTAGAGTATGTACATACAAGTGCAGCACCATTAGAGGCCAGAAGAGAGTCAGATCCTTCAAATCATGGGTGATAAGTGCTTTGGAGCTGTCAGGTGTGGATGTTGTGGCTTGAACTGGAACCCTCTGAAAGAACAGCACATGCTCTTAACTGCTAAGCTGTCTCTCCATCCCTGAGATCTGTTCACATAAAACATGATATTGGCAAAATTACCCTATGTGGAAGAACCATGTATCATGGTTACTGTTCTATTGCTGTGAAGAGACACCATGACCAAGGCAACTCTTAGAAAAGAAAGCATTTAGCTGGGGCCTGCTTACAGTTTCAGGGGTTTAGTTTATTTTCATCACATCAGGAAGCAAGCAGGTATGGCCGTGCGGCAGTAACAGAGTGCTTTACATCCTGATCCACACACAGAAGTTAGAAAGAGAGAGACACTGGGCCTGATGTGGGCTTTTGAAACCTAGAAGTTTACCCCCAGTGATAAACAAGAAAAACTGCCAACAAGGACACATCTCCAGTCCATCAACTCAGGGCTAAGCATGCCAATACATATCAACTTGGTGCAAGCAGTTATTATCTGAGAAGAGGGAACCTCAACTGAGAAAATGCCCCCCATCAGATTGGCTTGTGGGCAAGGCTGTAGGGCATTTTCTTGGATAATGTCTGATGTGGGAGAGGCAGGTTATCCGGCTTGTAAAGGAAAGCAGGCTGAATAAACCATGGGGAGCAAGCCAGGAAGCAAAGTTTCTCCATGGCCTCTGCTTTAGTTCCTGCCTCCAAGTCCCTGCCTCTGGTTTCTGACTAATCTTCCCTCTATGCTGGACTATACAATATGAGATGAAATAAAGTCTTTCCTCCCACACTGCTGCTTGCTCACAGTGTTGTGTCATAGTAACAGAAAACAAACTAAGACAAGGAGGAAAGGGCTTGTCTGTATCACCCTTCCACAGCACAATCCATTGTCAAGGGAATCCAGGGCAGGACCTTGAGGCAGGAGCCTGGAGGCAGGGGCTGAAGCAGAGCCTGTGAAAGAGTGTGACTTACTGGTTTGGTCCATATGACTTGCTCAGCTTGATTTCTTATACAACTTAGGACGACCTGCTCAGGGGTGGCATTGTCCCCAGAAGTCTGGGCCCTCCCACATCAATCCTTTGTCAAGAAAAAGCCCTCCAAAGACTTGCCTACAGACTGGTCTAATGGAGTCATTTTCTTTTCAATAAACAAACAAACAAACAAACAAACAAATAAATTTATTTTACATCCCTCCTCTTCTTCAATCCCCTCCCCTCATCCCCACTCTGTTCCCACTCCCCCAGTTTGCTCATCCTCTGTTTCTATCTAGGAAAGGGCAGATCTCCCATGAGTATCAAAAAACATGGCATATCAAATTGCAGTAAGACTAAGCCCCTCACCATGTATTAAGTCTAGGGAAGGAAACCCAGTGTGAGGAGTAGGGTCCCATAAGCCTGTGAAAGAGTTGGAGACAGCCCCTGTTCCCACTGTTAGGAGTCCCACAAGAGGACCAAGTTACACAGCTGTCACATATATGCAAAGGGTCTATGTCAGTCCCATGTGGTACAGGAGAATTGTCTGTATTCTGTCAATCATATTTTAAATAAACACTGATTGGCTGATAGCCAGGCAGGAA
>LOJH01041971.1:0-14292 GCA_001685095.1 Ellobius talpinus | reverse complement strand
AAAAAAAATATAATCAATTACTCCAATTAATTCCAAATTGATATAAAATTCAGAGTATCAGTAATGACAAAAATGAGAAAGATCAGTAAGAAGATCATGGCCCAATTTTGACATTTACTATAACAATAATGTTTCTGACATTTACTCTTACTTATTTTTTATTGTATTGACTGAGGTCACTATTTAAACCAAATATTTTAGTTTAGAACAAAATTTAAAATAAAAAACATACACACAAATAAATGTATTTATATACTAAACAAGGTAAAATGGAACATTGGTATACATAATTGGATAGTATGTTTGGCAAATGAGTCCAAAATTAAAGCTTGCTGGCAGGAGGTAAAATGATTATAAAGTTCTTCCTTTCAAAACTCCTCTGTCTTTCCTAATAGAAAAATAAACAAGCTGCCTGTATCAACTAGCATGAAAAATTAAATATGTAAATCTTCAGGTCAGAAACCCTTATATTAATATAATTTTTAAATATAAAATTTAATGAGATATATGCTTGAATTAGTATCTTTGGCTCCAAAAATACCTCAGCACTTAAACTACCACACACAGTATTAGAATATTGATATTTTTGCTAAGACTCTATAAAAGCAATACTAGAAAGTATTCTAGGAGTTATGTGGTCTATGCCTTCCTCCATGGATAACAGAAAAGTGCAACTTATTTTAAAAAACTATTCAAGCACAGCAGAGTCATGGATAGATCCTAAGTTCCTTAAATTTAAGTCTGTGGTGTTTTAACTGAATGAATGAATCAAGACATTACATATTTGTTTCTTTTTTTCAGTCATCAAACTGCCATTTCTAGTGGTTGCAACATATGTATTGACTTGGACAAGGAGGTTGTTCTTCAGTTACAGGATTCTAAGAGAGAAGACCAGGAGACCGGAAGTTAAAGAGATAGGAAAGCCTGAGACCAGGTAGTGTTAATCCTACTGATTAAGAATAAGACCGCCGCTTAAAGCCAAATTTGAAGCAAGCTTTTATTAAATACTGGACAGGTTGACAGGGTCTGGCTAGGTCTGTTCCCAGGTTCCTGGGAAATGACCCAGAATCAAGAGGACTTAAAAAAGGCTTAATTTATTGCATTTCCAATCAGGTTCAATCAGGGGCAAGCATATATCCTGACTATTTCTTGCTTAAAAACCTTCACCCACGTGTAATCAAGTAAATCCAGTGCAGATGGGTCAAACAAACTTCTTCAGGGGCATGAAGAGCACTTGGCTTGTTACCTCCCATAAACAATAGCCTCTAACATTTCAAAGACTATCTGTCCTTGGACAAGGGCTTTCAGATCAGAGTCATTTTGTTTCATGGATCTCTTAGGCATGGTAATTAAAACTTAAAATGAGCATTGGCTCTAACAGTAGTCTTTCACAAGCTATGTTTTCTGCCAAGCAAGCTTATTAAGTGCAGCACTTTATATACGATTTTCTGGGGATAAATGGGACAGAGCAGGCAAAGCCATCATACAATGGTACAAAGTCAAGAGGATTCTAATCAAGTAATATTATACAAATAGAACAGAGGGCATCTCAAGAACATTAAGGATGAGTACACAGTGACATTAATAATGATAACTCCAGTCTCTTTGGGGTGGGAGGGAGAAGCTGATGTCCCCAAAACTGAAACATTAATTTCTTAGAGGCCTTAATCCCAGCCCCAGAGTGGCCTTGCAAAGTTGGCTGTTAAGCAAAGACACAGAACTATTTTTTTTTCTTCTTCCACCAGGTTTTCTGAGAAAGCCTTAAATTGTTCTGGCTCTCAGCACTGTCTTTGTACATTTATTCATTTATTTTTAAATATTTGTTCATTTTTATTTTATGTATATGTGTGTTTCTGACTGCCTGTCTGTATATGCACCAAGTGCATGTAGTGCCTGTGAAGAACAAGGAGGGCACTGAATATTCTGGAGTTACCAATGGTTGTTAAACATCACATGGGTGCTGGTAACTGACCCCAGGACTTTCATGAACAATTGCTTTTAACAACTGAGCCATTTCTAGACCTTATCTGTACTTTTATGATTCATTATCTTTTCTAATAAATAAAGAATGTACTTTACCTGTTATTTCATTGTATATCTTTATTGATACAGACTCTAGAAAGTCTCATCAAGGTCTTTTCCATGTATAAGTAGTTGGTTTCTATATTTAAATTATAGTTTCAAACATTTATTGCTGCAGAATTCTAGGACACACTCAGTAGAGGTAGAACATGTAACTGTCCATAAGATCTATTAAATTGTCATGGGATCATATTTCTATTGTTCTTACATGTTCATCAAATAATGAAAAGCAGAAAGTAAATGTATAGGTTTACATATTTAAATATTTTCTTCAAGGAAAATGGCTCTAAAATAATTTTGCATAGTACATGTATTTGACTCAAATAACATTCTGCATATTTTAGGAGATTAGTTGTGACATCCTAAGATAGGCACAAGCAACTCTGTAATTCTAGACAAGTTAATCTTCTGTTTTTTGAGTAATCTAAGAAATATTCCTCTGAATTTGGTGGGGTATAGAATTCAATGCTGTCAAGAGACAATAAGAAGTACATTTGAACAAGACAAATTCTAAAAAATAGAATTTTTTAAGAAGGAAAGATCAACAAGTACCAAGGACATCTCATAGTTTGAGACGTGACAGATTATATCTAGAAAAGCAACAGAGATGAGAGATTGCTTGGAAAATGAGACAACTCTACAGCTGTTGAGTAATCAGTATGGGGGAAACCAGAATCATTGGTTTTTGCTGAATCAGTAATTTTGCCTCTTTAAATCTGTACCAGTTTGACACTGTCTAATTAAAATTAAAAAAAATTTAATGTGCTGTATTGAATTCTAATTAATATAATTAAAAACAAAATATCTCAGATCCCCTTGCATAATGCAATTGTTGCCATAGGAACAAGAAGAAAAGTTAATTAATGCATACTTTGTCAGTGAATAAATAATATGTACAGAATTTATATTTATTTTAATGTTTTTTATATTTTTTTTACTAATATATCTGAAAATATTCAAAAGCCTAAAACCAGGTTATATACTTTAGTTTTCTTCTAAAGGTTTTTATTTAATTTATTAAATGAAAAAAAATCAAGTCCTACAGTATAAGCAGGGATCCCAGATATCCCCATTATTTGTCATTAGCAATTATAATTTATAAATGATGAAAAGATATATAACAAATATTTGTACAGAGGACAAAGAGAAAAAAGGCAAGGCATTTTCCCCAAATGCCAACAAACTCAGTTACTTTTGTCTCTCTATATCCCAAAAGAGACATTTATACTTTTATATTTAATAGGAGCAGAAATCAATTTCTACAACTTAATATATATTTAGGACTTTAGGGATAATGTCATTAGATTTATATCCAGTTAGTCTTTATCCTAACAAAATTATTTTTGTAGCCTCATATATTGAGTCAAACTAAAGAAACAACCCATGTTCTGGAACAAAAGTGAACCACTAGTTTAAAAATATAATCTGCATTTTCATTGATACAAGAAGAAGGTAAGAAGAAAATATTATTGTGTTTACAATTATTCTGGATGCTAGAATTAGTTTTGAGTATTCATGTATAGGTCCTGGCTGACATTTGCTACAGCAATTATTCATCTCCTGAAAACTCCCCAATGGTTTTGCTTTATCTCTTAATATTTTATTAACCTTTAAATTGACACATTTGTCTACTTCTCTAGTCATTCTTAATGAATAGGCTATTCTTATTTGCATATATTACAGTTAAATATTTCAAAGGCAACCTTGAGCTGCCAAAGAAACTCTGACCTCATGCTTATTTAGTGTATTCTTTTTGAAAAGAAAAAAAAGTAGTTTTCTCTTTTTCTTTCAGTTTTTCCTTGCTTCTAGTTTTCTTACCCATCAATAAATGCATGAGGGTCTTGATGTATGTTAAAATCATGTGGAGCTCTCTGAACCTTCCCTGATGCTACTAGAATTCACAGGAATGCAAGACTCACGAAACTTCATAAAACTTGGTAAATGTCTTTGAAGTCTATGTTCTCTTGAGGATTCTCTAGAGGAAAACATTTTCGCTTTTCCTGGACTTCACATAAGCCTGATTGCAAAGAGGTGTGGGAAATATCCTTGTACCTGCTTCCACAAACATTCTGGAAGACGTTTTCTGTCTTTTAGCTGTCAGTTGTTAGCAGCAATTGACACTCAGTAGGTGAGGAGCTCATCCTAAGGCAGGCTACTGAACAAGCTTATTGATGTAGTGATAATATCACATTGTTGTATTTTGTCATCCTGCTGTTTTCACTCCTTGACCTACTGACAGAAATTTTCTAATTATTTTTTTCTGTTAAATTAGAGCCTTTATTGACAAATCAAGTTTTGACCCCGATAAAAAAGAAGTAATCTTCATATGCTTCTGTAATGAAATGGGTTGTATTTCCAGGGAATATTTGTTATCATCTCTAGGGAATTTAGTAACACATTTAATGAGTCCAAATACTTTAGAAATAAAACCCCCACATTATCTCTTATATTATCTTCTCTGCCCTTGAGATTTCACTACACATCTGTTCCCTCTGCTGCTCTTAAACAAAAAACAAAGTGGTTTACTTTTTAAAATTTGTTTGTTTGTTTTGTTTTAGACCAAATTATCAAAACTCTTGTTTGTATACTACATACTTTATCTTTACAGTCATCTGCATAGTATTTTAGTGGAATATTTTTTATGTATGAAGAGTCAATATTAAGAATGTCAGAAGTAGCTCCTGAACACTCTCCACTTCTCTTGTGAGGAATTATTCAGGGAAAAAATAGGTAAGAGTGTTGGAAGATTCAGAAGGCAAGGAAAATATCCTCAGTAATAGCACAGGCAATGGAAATATGGAAAGGGAGCGTGACTGACACTTTAAGTAGACTTTCCTCTTTTTCTTTCATCCAAAATTCATAAGTGCTTAAGAGACAGCTGTTTAATTCAGCCTTACTTTCATTATTAGAATAATGATTGAAGAGTACAACTTCTGATCTGTGACTCATCTGTCTCACTGCTAATTCTTCCCAAAATAAAACAGACTCACATAATTGAGTTAAGGTGAGCTTACTTGATTTTTCTCATCTTGCTTCCTTCCTCAGAGCAGGATATTGTGCTCCCATAAACGTATCTCACATGTAAGAGATGAATATATATATATATATATCATTTAAAAGATGAACAGATATATATCATGACATATATTGCAATATATATCATTTAAGAGATGAGCAATATATATAAAATCATGACAGAAAGCAGGATAAAATAAGGGTATCAGTGACAGTGATGGTGATTAATATGAGAATAGTGATACAGTTCATTATGACAGTGATGATGGTGATGAGGAGGAGGAGGATGCTAGAAAGTCCTACGATTCAAAAGAGACTGACTGGTCCTTTGTCCGTGTCCTCATATACATCACTGTTCTATGGTGATTATTTCTAACTCGCCCTTGGGAGGAAAGGGGAAAGAGCCCCAGAGAGGTTATTTCAGTGAGTCTTCACATGTGCAAAAGTGAATGTAGGAAGAAAGAGAGAAAGCATGCCTACTTTCAAGACTGGTTTATTTGTAATGACATTATATGGCAATTGGATAGAATGGAAAATTAATGTGTCTGTGAATTTTTCATAAAGATTCTCTAACGTGTTTCATATTAAAATAAAATATATAAAACTTTCCACAACAAATTACTCTCCCAAAATGCAGTATTTGAATAGAAAATTAGAGTCCTACTTCTAAAACAACAGTTAGAAATTGTTGTCAAATTTAAGATTATAAAAGGAAGCAATCTTCTGAAGGCAAATATAATGTCATAAGGGTATAGTACTGTGAATACCTACCAAATACATTCCAGAGTTGAATCTTCACCTCTGCAGGCACACCATGTAATTTAGAGGTGTACCCACCCAAACTGATTACTCTGTTAGGCTGAGTCACTGCAACCAAATCACAGCCAATTGGTAGGCAAAGAATAACCGATATAAATGAGAAATCACACAAACAGAAGCTTTTGGAGATATTAATAGTCACTGATAATTGTTTAATTTCCCTTTGTGCTCTGTTTTCCTTTCCAAAAGGAGCCTATCATAAATAATTTGTAATATTTAGATCACATATTTAAAAGTACACTTTTCTGACTAGTCAATGAGTTTCTGATAAATCAATGACTGCTCAGTGTTATCTAACTTTTGTCAACCATTTTCTATATGACAGATAATTATCTAGGAACTTTGCATGTATTACTCTTTCAATACCTGGAACAATCTGAGACATTGTGACTATTGATAGTCTCAATTATGGATGGTGGAATTAAATCACACATTCAATAAATTTACCCAAGCCATGCTTTAGAAACAGACTGGATCTAGATTCAGTGAAACCTAAGGACCTGATTTTTTCACTGTAAAGAGTGGAAAGTAGAGCAAGGTGGTGATGGCGCACACCTTTAATTCCAGCACTCAGGGAGGCAGAGGTAGGTGGATCTCTGTGAGTTGGAGGCCAGCCTGATCTACAGATTGAGTTCTAGGACAACCAGAGATACAGAGAAACCCTGTCCCATAAAACAAACAAACAAACAACAACAATAAAAAGAGTCAAAAGTAGAATTACATGGTTAGAATATGATTAGAAAAAGATGGATTATGTGATCTTTAATTAGTTTACTGTACCTACTTGCAGAATCAATCTTGAGTGGATTCTCTGATCCAGTGTTTTGCTGCTCCCTCTAGAAAAACATCAAGAGATAGTAACTAAGTCTTAACCAATTTCATATTTCTTCACACTGTCCCTTGTTCATTTATTAATCTAGTGTTTCTTCAGGCAATATAAAACATTTGATTAAATATTTGTTTTCTCATCTGAACTCATATTACAATTACCTTCATAATATAATTTAGTCAACTTATTGGGAATTCTGGCAAGAACAAAGAAATCAACCATATCCTTATTATAAATACATTTGGATATAAGGCACATGTATGTATGTGTGCATGAAAATTCTTTATTACCCTGTCAAATTGATAAGCGAATACGTTTAAATAAAAGCTAAGACAATAACACTGCCTTTCAGTTTCTTTTGGAGAAGTGCCCTTTACAGTTATATGTATAGCTATTTTATCACAGGCAATGTATAATAAATATCTCATGCTGAATTATAGAAGTAATCATAATGCAATAAAGCACTTATGACTCATGATTTAGATCATCTGGCCTGAAATTTTAGTTCTTCCTCTTACGTGATTAAAGCAGTTAAGTTCACTGTTCTACGTATCTCACTCTGAAAAACATCAGTAATTTATAGTGTCATTAAGAGAGTATAGGAGGCATCACACGTGATGGTGCTTCAGAAACAAATGTGCTGTGGGCAGTGTTACACACACCATCAAAGCCAGAGAACTGTGCTTCCTTTGTAATTCTTTAAATGATAATCTGTATAATACTATTGAAGAATTTCAGCAGACAATAACATTTGGCTTGAAAACTCTCAGGTATTTATTAGGTTTCATACTAAACCCACTGAGGGAAATGTTTAAAGTAGTTAAACATGTTTGGAACTTGGTGCATGATCATTTTAATTCAATTATTTTAAAAAAAATTCCTTTTAGGCAATCCTTTTTAATAGATATTTTCTAAATAATAGAGCAAAGAAAGTGATAGAAATAGATTTATTAGTAAATACAATGGGAAAAAAGTACCATGTGAGCTTACTTTACTCAGTCATGAATGAAAACTGAATAATTATTAAACAGATAGACCAAAAATCTACAAAAATAAACTTTTGGGAACACAGAATATTTTACCCAGGTGTTTCTTTACTACATTGGGAGGGGCTTGTTTTAGTTTTTGTTTTATCAATTTTTTGAGATAGGGTTTCTCTGTGTAACATTCCTGGCAGTCCTGGAATAAGCTTGGTAGAGATCTGCCTGCCTCTGTCTCCCAAGTGCTGGGATTAAAGGTATGCACCAACACTTCCTGGCCTCATTACCACTCTTACAGATAACAAATGCACATGTGGTTCCACACTTTACCACTAACACATTTTGTTCTGACAGTATACTAGCAGAAGGAAAGCCCCTAGAACCCTGATAGCAAGTGGCCTGGGAAAAAGAACCTACAACATCGGACTTCAAAGCACAGTGGAAGAATGGGAACAGAGCAAGCAGAATTGCTTGTGAATTGCTGCACATACATTCGCTGGTATTCATGATATATAGCTGGTATTCATGATATATAGCTTCAAAGGAAACAAGAGATTCTCAATGAAATTATTTAGTGGAAGCACTAAATAATTTACTCAGTGTTTGACCTTCGGGTCAAGTCTACCATCAGCAATTTTTACTTGTGGTATATTGTAATAATAGAACTCAGTATTATAGTTAATGCCTAATGGTTTTGTTTTCGCCTGTTGAAGTAGTATGCACAAACACAAGAAGTCTACTAGTGCAAGCTCTATCTTTAATCTGTCCCTATTTAAATTGCTCTTAAGCAGCAATAGTTTAGTTTTAATACCATTTTAGACAATTGGACTGATAATAAAATGCATTTTACATGATGCATTATTGGCTAATTATTAAGAAACTTGGGACATTGCTGGGTGATGGTGGCATAAGCCTTTATTCCTAGCACTCAGGAGGGAGAGGCAGGTGGATTTCTATAAATTTGAGGGTAGCTTGGCCTATCAGAGCTAGGTCCATGACAGCTAGGGTCTGTCTCAAAAAACAATAAAATAAGAGTGAGAGAGAGACTTAGAACTTGTGTGCTCTTTTGTCATATCTATGCCATAAACTGATATTATTTACCGTTTAAGATAATATTTAAATAGAACTCTACAAGTCATTTCAAACAACAGGCCGCAGTGTTCTCTAGAGGCATCACAGCTTATTACAAACTCTACAGTCATTTCGTTATTATTTGTGTCGTGTTCATGTAAGATCTACTTAGCAGTAACTTGTTAGATTTTGTTTTATAATTCACAGCAAATGGAGAAACTGTCTTTTTTTAATATCCTACACATCATGCCTTGAAGAGCCTAAACAGCAGGTTACATGCAAATGTAGTACCAGGAAGGAATTTAAAAACTATACCATAAAGCTTTTTAGTCACTATTAAATTTTAAAGAATCTTAAAGTATGTTATGAATTTCCAGCCCTCCTAAATTAGATCCATTCTTGCTTATGAAAAAGCAATTTGATTCAAACAAAAAGAGAGCACTCTCAGCAACTATCCTAGAATGAAAGTTTTGATATGTTTTTGATAGCACAAAGTGATAATATTGAAAGACTTATTTAAAAGTGTTTCTGTAGGTAAATTTATGTGTGATATGTTGATATTAATAATTTGAGCAAATTTATCTAGTGAGGACTACAGTTGTAACCCTGGGAGATATGTATCACATCTAATGTGTATGCAGCTTTTCCAAATTTTTAATTTGAGGTTCTTTTAAGAGACTTTATCAGAAGTACCAAATTAGAAATGAGATTTTTGAGAATGTTTGTCCCCATCTCAATTTTTATGCATCTGTCTTCTCTTTAATTTTTTATGAGCACTAATACACACTCATGCATAAATACACAAATGAAAGGAAATTTATATATACCAAATAAGTTCAAAGGCCATCCCCTGCTTTGTTTTAGACCTTTATTTGATATAGCCATTACTCCCCTTTTCCTGATCCTACAATATTTCTGGTACAAATTCTAGGTAATTGTAGAAATAGTTAGAACTGTAGAAACAGGTTTTACTTTTTCTATACATCTCAATACACACATAAACAGCATGACTCTTTAGATGAATTTTAAAATGATCTTGATAAATCATAATTCAAAAATCAAATAATGTTCATATCTTTTAGTCATGTAAGGCAGCTTGTACATTTTTGGTGTTTACCTGTTCTCTTGAGAGAGTGATTGTAAATTTAGAAATAAATCCAGAGAGTTCTGTTTAAGTAGAAATAAATGATATTTTTATGATATTCCCCCTACACTTATATGTAGTCATCTGAGAAGCCTAATGCCTAAATCCACTAGTCAAAGGAGAAATTTTGTGGGTTTTCATCATGAAAGGTAAATAATGGGTTTAGTGGCTTCTCAACTAAAGATGAACTTGAGAAAACAATTTTGTGAATGTTGATCCTTTTAACTCTTGCTGATGAGTGACCTCAACTGAATACCCTATCTGCTATAAAACGTAGAGTAGCAAAACATATCCATAAACTGTTAATACATTGTAAACAGGTTTCCACTCTTGGTCTTCCTGAAGTCTCACAAATGAGCACTGACATCATTTAACTCAGAGTTCTTTCAGCAGAGGAAGAACCAAAATCTTTAGAAAGAAGCTGTAATTTGAATGGTTCAATGCGTCTCTCTTAGCATGCTATAGGCATTGACAAGTATAATTTCCCTTTTCTTGTATTGAAAACCATTTTTAGCAAAAGAAACATGGTTTTTCAAAGATTTTAAATAGATGCTCTTAAGAATGATTCATAATTAGATGTATTTTAATAATGCATTCAATCACTAAAAGTCTTTCATTAGATAATTTAGACTACATTCATTTGCAGAATGACAGTGACTTTTACTGACTCATTTTATGGGTGTGAGTTGACTTACTTGACAGAAATCTGCTTAAGAATTAGTGTTCTAGATCACATGTATGCATATCACACAGGTACATAAAAATAGTGTGTTTTTCTGCAGACAGGCTCTGTGATGTAAATATCACTCTTTTCTTTTTCATTTCTTCCCCAGAGACAACCGCTTCTCACTAGGTTTTGCATCTTCCAGTGTATTCACATGCATATTATTTTTGTTGCGTTGTAAATGAGTTTGCATTCTTCTTTGGCTAAATGCTGTAAAACCTGTCAGTTGCTAGATATATAATATATGCATTTTTCTTGAACTTTATTCTGGAACAAGGTTAAGGAACTCAAGAAGCAAGTATATCCTTTATGAGGATTGCTTTTAAGACATGTTAAAGCAGTTGATACTCTAATCTCCACTTATTCATCCAAAACTCCTCTCTTCTAAATTAAAAATGCTTCCAAACCATCTCGTGAAAGCAGATGCTATTTCTCTTTGTGTACACTGGACATAGTTCCCTCTAGCACTTTCCAACGGCACTTTCTCTTACTAAAGACAATTTTCTCACTTGCATTCATTAATGGATATCTTGAATTATTCCAAATGTCAGGGTCAGTATTCAGAAAGATGTCCAGGACCTTATTCAGTGGTATTCTCTTCTCTCTATCTCTGTAAACTTCAGCATCATGCTCAGTTCTGTTATTTGGAATACCTGTCTGTCTTCTTCTGGCATGTTCTTCATGAGCTATGGGTTGGAGATACTATCAAGGTCATCATTTAAGACCTTCATAAAATTCACCTTGCTTGCTTTCTATTTCACTGTTTTGTTGCCTGACATTGTCTTGCAAAATTTAATTTAGTCTTCTATCTTTGTTTTGACTTGTTTCAAGCAGAAGAGTAAATTCAGTTCACTTTTACCCCATTTGTTCAGAAACAAATCTGTCCTTAAAAAATAATTTACATATTTATTTCAACATTTAAAAGTACATATGTTTATGCAATATAATCACTTGATATCAAATGCATATCACTTTAAATACTTTCCATATGTAAGACCCCAACTCAAAAAGCCTGATTGCAATTGCTTTAAGCATATGCCCTAGATAGATGGCAATCAGCAGTGGAAAAGCACAAAACTTACAAGATAGCCCTGACTGCCACTTGCACCCTGACCACAGTACCCTGTACCACCAACCTGCCAGGAAACACCTAGCACCCATGATAGGGCTTGTGGGCTTTCCAGGACAGGGTTTCGGGCTTTTATGGTATTTCTGGGAAATAAAAGGAACAAACAGCTATGGACTAGAACTCACCCAATATGCTAATATAATATAAAATATTATATCCAATCGTTCTGTACCTCATACCCATTATGCTAATGTTATGGTCTTTGCCTATAAAAACTTNGTACCCTGTACCACCAACCTGCCAGGAAACACCTAGCACCCATGATAGGGCTTGTGGGCTTTCCAGGACAGGGTTTCGGGCTTTTATGGTATTTCTGGGAAATAAAAGGAACAAACAGCTATGGACTAGAACTCACCCAATATGCTAATATAATATAAAATATTATATCCAATCGTTCTGTACCTCATACCCATTATGCTAATGTTATGGTCTTTGCCTATAAAAACTTGCTGGGATTGCTGTTCATGGTTGCTCTGCCTCTTTGGAGACTAGAGACACCCGATCACATGATCGTTAATAAACCCTCTTGCTTTTTGCATCTTCTGTACTGGTTAATTGAATCACGGGGCTTCTCCCTCTTGGGTCTGCACCCAGTTGGTGAGGGTCTTTCACATATTATTACTTAATGTGCTACTCATCAAACTTATTTTAAATTTTTTACTAGAAGGCAGTATTGGATTTGTTGAGCTAATGATAACAAAGATATATTTTTTACTACAGAAACAGTTAGAATTATTAAAGTACAATGACATTTTTCTTCTTTGCTATGTAGAACATTAAAGCTAGTATTTATAAAAGACTAAAGCTGATTGCAATAATGTCATCATATATCAAAGAGACTATATGTGTGGGGGTATTTATGTATGCTGTGGGATAATCTTGTATGTTGTGAATATGCATTTCTCTAATAAGAAAACTACTTTGACTTATAACAAGTCAGAATATAGCTAGGCAGAAAAGACAAACTGAATATAGGGAGAAAGAAGGGAAGAGTCAGGAGAGATACAAGCAAGTCTCCCAAGAAGCAAGATGCCAGCAGACCAGTAAATGGTATGCCCAATTGACAATACTTAGATTAGTAGAATGGGTTAATTAAAAAATAGGAACTAGTTAGTAATAAGCCTAACTATAGATCAAACATTTATTTTTAATACTAAGCCTCTAAGTGATTATTTAGAAGCAGATGCAGGATGATGCTAAATGGAGAAATTATATATGGCACCCAATGTGGGGCATGGATACACATAAGATCTGAAAAGACTTTTAAAGGTTTTAGACACACAAAAACTGAGTTAAGAGCATCTAGATACTTCCTGTCTCTCATTGCAGTCCATGGTACAGAATCAAGTCCCCTGACAACTGTAGATTTGACCTTTAGCATGGTGGAATCTTAGGGTCTCTCATAGGTCTCATAGTACAAAAAGGCTTCTCCCTGCTGCTGCATGCAAGCTTGAGAGCACAACATAGCAGATTTATGGTGTTTGCTCACACTGTCAAGAAATACTAGAAGATACAACATAATAAAAGAGGTCCAGACAGAAAAAACCTCTAAATAGGTTTCAATGTGTTTTACATTATTGATATACTTAAGAAATTAAAAAGAGTATAAAAAGTAATAGAAAGAAATAGTTAAAAATAATAAAATAAAATCTTTAAACAGAGAAGAAAAGTACTATAAAAAAAGCTACATAAAGATGGAAAATACACAGAGGCTTTGGATTTATATATTATTGTGTTTTCTCTGGATATTTTAACTGTTAATGAGTTAAATACTGAGAGACAGTTGATTGTGGGAATTGCCAAGTTAAACCAACCTATATATTTTTAAAGGTATCTTGACTTCAAAATTTAGATCTAAGGATATGTTGCTTTTGAAAAGAGATTCTGTTTTTGTTTCCACAAAAGATGAGAAGCTGTGAATTCCTTTCAGGTTAATATGGTTTGATCAAGGAAGATCCCTCAGAGATCTCCGATGGGAGTAATGGCCAGATGATCCAACATTTCAGAGTACCTCTGTTGCAGTTTCCTCTGAGTTATAATCCAAAACAGTTTCAAGGCTGCTAGCTAAGACAGACTGACTGCACAAAATACTCCAGTCGGCAATTGACTATAATTCTCATTGTTTTCAGGGTCCCAATAAGATTGCCAATGCCTCTAATCAACAGAAAATAATATAGAAAACTATTGCCAAATTCCCAAAATATTGTTTATGAATATTTGTTTTCATTTAAGAGGGGTTGGTTACAAATTGTTACTGCTCATAGTCAATCTCTTTCTAAAAGAAGAAAGAGGGATTTGATATAGAAATAGTGGGGGAAAGGGTAGATTATGGAATCTAATTTAATCCAAGAAACAACTATTCATCTCAAAATATTTTGCATTGGTGTGGGTTATAGTTTATTGATACAAATTTAATTTTTGATTTACTGTATATATATAAAACTTATATATAATATATATTATATATATAAAACTTATATATATATATATATATATATA
>LOJH01041969.1:0-14292 GCA_001685095.1 Ellobius talpinus | reverse complement strand
CTTGCTGCTGGCAGGCCCTCCGATGGATCTTCTGGTAGAGGATCAGGGCCCCTTCCATATTTTTCTTTGTAGGACACTTTATATGGCATTCTTAGAAATTATAAAATATTCCCATAAAAAGCCCTATTTTAGATCTTCATTTGATGTTCTACATAGATACTGTGTGTGTTTGAATAATTGTTTCATCTTCAGGAACTTCATTTTAGTCATAGATAAGTCATTTCTGGGCAAGCATATATTTATCACAGCCTAAAATTCATTTAAATGTAAAATTTTGTGTAATTTAGTCACTTCCTTTGTATTGAGTTAGTTGTTAAATAAATGTCTTTTTCCTTTAGTAGCTTAAATTATCAATAAATACCTTTTTTTCTTAAAATAGCATGCAATCTGGCAGGTATTTTCATTAGTAAACTGGAAACAGTTTTAGCAAATACCAAAAAGTAATGTTTCAACATATAAAATGTCAAATGCTTAGCATAAACTTTATAAATAGCAAAATGCTTAATAGAAGAAATTATTCATACTGTCACTAAAATGATTAAAACATTGACTACACGGGAAAAAAATATTTTCCTGAGCTAATGAAGTGAATTTGTTATTGATATTTCCTTTTTATTTTTCTTTGGAAGACATTAAAATTTTGAAGTAGATAGCTTTGAATTACTATCGCTATCTTTTCGTACTGCCTTGTTTATCACAAGTGTGTGATTCCTCACACTCACTTTCTCCAGACTCTGCGTGTGTTATCAGTACAGATCAGAGCCTAAGGCCGTTTCTCCTGGAGACAGCTCTGCCTCAGAGCAGACTCTGGTTCCATCTGCTAGGCCTCTGCAGAAGAACAGACTGGAGATCATCATCTACCCGACAAATGCACTGAGTGCAGTGTGATGGCCATTGGCTAGAAGAGCCTTGCTGATCCCGCCCTTGTCCTGCCCTGGAACACACAGTCCAGCGGTATAGCGGCAAATAGTGGTGTAGCCAAAAGGAAACAAGGACTAGGAAGACACTTCGGACCTCTTAATTTCCAGGCCACTTGATAGCAGCCACAGTTTATTACCTAGGAAAATTGCTTGATCTCTGGGAAAGAGGGTGCTGGAGGTGAAGAAAAATGAGTTTGCCACCAACACAGTTCACCTGGCAACTCAGTCATTTGGATCTAACTGGAGAATGATTGCAGCCATGTTCTCAGTGAGGCTGAAAGCTGATTCCTGTACTAAGTTGGTGATCATGTGTTCCTGTGTGTAGAGTGTAGGGGGAAATGAGGGACACAAAGGAAGACCCTATGCCCCTGCCACTCCCGTCTTCTCTTCATTCTATAGCAACAAATCCTGCCCTTAATTCTGTTGTTATTGGTAAATTCAGTCACACTCAGAGTGAGGTTCCAAAGCACAATGTGTAAATACTCAGATAAAGTAGGAACAGAGACACTTTACTGAGGAAAGGCTTTATGTGTGCTTCCATATATATTCTCATGGTATATAAAACCTGAGGCCTCTGGTGTAGCTCAATGGTGGGGCACTTAGCATATAGAAGGCTCTAGGTTCAATCCTACTCTTACTTGACTCTTGTTTAGTTGGACAACGTCAGAAACACAATACTTACCCTCCTGCTACGATGACTTCCTTGTGGGGACAACGCTACAACCCTCCGGTTACTTCCTTCATCTTCCCTTTATTCTGCTCTCCCATCACTCAGCCCAAGTTTTGAACACCTGTTTTCCAGTCTACCATTTGATGCCTATCTCTCAGATTACATAATAAATATTATGAGTAATAACTCCTATTGTAAGCATGAGTATATCTGCCTACAATAAACAGATGCACCATAGCTACCCCACTGTGGTGGGTATAAGAAGAAGAACCTGATTTGAGAGTGCTGTAGATGCTGATCACAATGTCTGCAAGCACAGAATAACCTGACATTACAGAAGAGGAAGTGCAAAGCTTCACAGGGTCCTTTACAGATGAATTGCCCATCACCCATGACTCCAATGACATTTCAGCACCATGCACATTGCACACACGTGCTACATCCCAGAGTTCTAGGAACCAAGGAAGAAAAGATTGTTTTTTTTTCTTTTATGGACAAAATAAGCATCTTTAACATGACCAAATAAAGCAAAAACAACAACAAAAATGGCAGCTCTCTGTTGATAGTAGATTATCCAAAACCATTCAATTCTCCACTAGAATGTGTAGTCTGGAACAGAGAGGAGTCTCTGTTACTCATTAATATTAGTACTCATGACAGACTATCTTTGGAATTGTGGAGATACAAAGCGTCACAGAGTGATGTTTCAGAGTGGATGCCTCTACCAGAGAGAACTGAGAGCTGGGAGAAAAGTTTGTATTACTGGTAAGGAAGTCTAATTAAATATTCTCCTGAAACATGACAAGTGCTGTTGGCCAGGGATGGGGGCTCGGGCCTGTAGTGCAAGCATGTATGGAGGATGAGGCAGGAGGATTGCATGTTAAGGATAATCTGGGGTATAAAGTGAGACCCTGTCTTTAAAAAGTCCTTATATTGTATATGAAGCCAATAGTTAATAATTATAGTAATTTTTTGTATTAAAGTAAACGACCAACTCCATCACATAATTACTTAGTAGGACTCTCAAGAAGTTCCTCCCTCAAGGTGCACATTCAGTTGAACGCGAGAGTTAAGAAAATGGCAGAAGTAGGGATTAAGGAAGGAAGCATTCTTTGAGATGTCACAAGATGAAGGTGTCATGGAAAGGGATTTAAGCACTAGAGCAAACTTCCTCAAAAAGATGCATCACGGAATGATCACTAGTCAACAGACTCCGGAGCAGGGAAGTCTCAGAAGCCAAGATAATTTACATTAAATGTTTAGATTTTAAGATCATTGTATCTGGAAATCAAGGTTGGTTTCTGTGAGAATAAAAACAGTTTTTACACATGCACAAGCACACATAGGATGCAATGATCAAGAGTGTTAAAAAGAACTAAACATTAACTCAAAATCAGAGAAAATGGTAATTATGATAAACAGATAAGGACCAGTGACTATTGGCTATGTGAGGCACTTCCTAGGAAAAATGTGAATATAGACAAAGTTAATGCAGTTTTCCCCCAGAAAGAAAAATCAGTGAAGAATACCTTTTAAAAGCTGATCGAGTCGGGCTGGGGAAATGGATCCAGGTTAAGAACACTGGCTACTCTTACATGGTGGCTCATAACTGACCATAGCTCCAGCTCCAGGCGCTCTGACACCCATTTCCGGCCTCCAGGGGACCAAGCATGTGTGTGGTGCACAACCATGCATACAGGCAAACACCCATATACATAATACAGTAATTTAAACAATAACAATTCACAAAGTGCTGGGGAAATTAGACACTCTTCAGGAATGTGAAATTAGATTTTCATCTCACAAATCAAAATAAATCAAAAAAGAAGAAAGACCTATCCCCATGATCTGGAAGTATAAAACTGTTAGAAGGACAGATATAGGAAGCACTCCTGGACAGAGTTGGGGAAATGAGTGTTTTCATGTGACTCCCAAACACAGGAAACAAAAACAAAAATAAATAAATGGGATCACAGCAAAGCAAGTCGCTTCCACATAGCCAAGAGAGTGACCCACAGGGTGGAAAGACAGCGTGAGTACTGGAGGGTGTGTTTGGAATTAGTTATTGCTCCAAATGCACACGGAGCAACTCAGTAGCAGAACCCCAAGGAACCTGCTTTCAACAGATAATGGGTTTGAACAGACCGATCTCAAAAAAAGTCACGGATGACCAACAAGTATATGCGAAAGTGTTCACCATCCTTCAGCACCGGGGAATGCAGAGTGAAGCTACATTGAGGTGTTACCTCGCTCCTGTTAGGATGGCTGATACCCAAGGATGAAGGGTAGTAAGTGAAGAGGTGGAGGAATGAGAGCCCTGGCACACACTCATTGGAATTCACATCAACATGATCATTCTGGAAGGCAGTGCAGAGGCTCCAGAAAAAAATCAAATCTAGATCTCCCACTGCTCTGGGTATACAGACCAAGGACATGAGTGGTGTGTTGTCACTGTGTACTTCCTTCAGTGTTACTCATAGTAACCAAGGTACACAAGCAGTCTAAGTGCTCAAAGACTGATGAAATGATTGGGAAATTTCACTACATAAAACCCAGTGGAATGCTATTCAGCCTTCAAGAAAAAGAACCCTGACATTTACAACAATCTGAACCTCGAGGACATTATGTTAAATAAAGTAAGCCAAGCAGAGAAACACCACATGTTCTGGCTGACATGTGGAATCTAAAATCATCACACTCGAAAACACTGAACTGGAGTGTAGGGGTGGGAAGATGTTGGCCAAAGATACGTTAGGTTAGAAAGAGCAGCGTGAGGAGCTGGATTGGATTGTAGCATGTTAATTGTTTTATTAGCCAGTTCACACGTATATGTGTTGCATGCTATAATGTCAACTTAAACATATATGTTAGTTATACATATATTTAAATTATCTATCTATCTATATATATATATATCACTAACAAAGATGAAACAATAAATGATAGTGGGTTCCACTACTTGGCAGGACTCATGCATAGGAACCATTACTCTTTCATGGAAGATCAGTGTGGGAGACTATTACAGCAAATATTCTAGGTTGTTCCCAAGAAACTAAATAAAGTTGTGTACCTAAGTCAGATAAAAACCAAGACATTGGTTAAGCCAATTATGTTAAAACACCATTCAGCTGAATGTAGTTTGGCTGGGAGGGAGAATTTTGACCATTATAAAGGATGCTGCTGCAAAGAAAACACTTGTTCATTTCATGACCTAATGCTTCTTGACCATGAGCCCCATCATGACCTCACAGGAGCCCCTGCCCAGCAGAACACATCGATTCCGGAGACAAAAAACAATAGTAACTGGGTAAGTGAACAATACTAGAAGATTAGATCCACAGACAAGAGACTGGAGGTGACTAGGTCTCGGGACTACCCCCCTTTAAATGAAAGACAGTGAAAACCCCAGGGCTTGGAAGTGTCAGAAAGGTGCAGGTATATTGAAGAGGGTGCCCTAGGAGCCAGGTTTGGAAGCTGTCCAGTAAGCTGACTGGTGTTTCAGTCCTCAGTAGTTCCTGTTAGGTTCAAAGCAAGGTGTCACAGCAGAAAACAGGGTGTAAGATAAACAGATTGCTCTGTGTATACGGAAACGCAAGTTTTCATGAATTCTATAATAAACAAAACCTGTGATGTTGTCTATTGATTGGATCCCTAACACCTGTTCTTTTGACTTGCGTTAGTTTTGTTTTCCATTTTGGTAAATATTAATTCATGGCTGTTTTAAAAATGAAATAATTTGAACATATGTGAAACTTTAGTTCTAAAATGTTTACATTTTCCCCATCAGATTTAATGAAAATATAATTGTCTATGTTCATATGCTTAAGGAAATGGAGATAATTTATGTAATTCCCATGGGTGAATATGTATGCTTGTCTGTTTTGGCAAAGAATGAATGCAAGGGAGAAGGCTAGAGACTTGCAGTTTCACCAAGCTTGTGCTTAGCCCTTAATTGCATCCAGCTCTGTTAGGGCTGTAATGGTCCCACCTGGGGTCATTGTTAATAACACTTGTTCAAAACTGTGTGGGAACTTCTTCCTCCTTTTCTAGGCTCATGAAAAGGCTTTAGAAATAGGAAACTAACCTATTGTTATTAAACTGCAATAGCAACAGTTTAAAGGGCTTTGTGTCCTTTGCTAATTAAAATCTCACTTGATCTTCATAACAGCACAATGGCTGGAAGATTCTTTGGAAACTGAGGGTCATAGAGGTTACTAAACCAATTTGTCTGTCCTAGAGTGGTCAGAGATGAGGGCACAGTGTGTTGTTGGGTTGAGGTGAATATGACCTTGGCCTTAACAGACATATAAATTATTTCTCCCGAGGTGATTTGGGTTAGTTACGGAGCATGGAAAAGTGTGTAATAGGGCTGACCAAATGCAGACAAGGTTTGTGTAGGTGAGAGCTTGTCATTTAATGGTTGAGTGTTCTTTCTCTTGCTCCCTTCTCCTGTTCTCTGCCCAGCTAGCACTCACCCTAAACCCTAACCTTGGGGTCAGGAGGAGGGCATGAGAGGGGAAGAGGCCCACTTCCCTTTGCCCCTCAGGCTTCAGGGACAGAGCTACACAAAACTCTAATAAGGGAAGCATCCAATTATGCACAAGAGCTCTGATTGGTCTTCATGTTATGTTCATTAGCATATGGGCTGCAAGTGTTCTGAAAGGGACACAGTACCTCTTGCAGAATTACACTTACTAATTCACCATTGTTAAGATTAAAAACCTCAAGCTGGTTGTTACAAAGTGAACATTTTCAATATCACATTTTAACTACTTTGTATATAATTTATGACTCAAGCAAAAACTTTTATAACTCAAGTTTGCGAAATATGCCACCCTTCATGCTCATCATGCAAAACTGTAAGGCCCTGGGTCACTTTCTTCTTTTAGTGTAGGGAACGTTAGCCACTGGAGGCTTTGCCTTGGGCCTCTTTCTCACTTGGCCATTAGCTAAACTTACCAAAAATAATAATAATAATAATAATAACAACAACAAAGAAAAAGAAAAAAGCTAGAACCTAATGGATTTTCTTATTTCTATTCAAAACTTTCTGGATTTTTTTTCTCTTGCAATCTACCAAGAGATTAGTAAACAATAAGAAGACCTGTTGCCTCATTCAAGACCTTTGTCAGGAGTAAGATGGCCTCCATGGTGCTCAGGAAGTGTGCTGCTGGTGGCATGAAGGTTTTCAGCTTGATTTGTTTCTGGCCTGGACACAAGATGGAGTGCTTTTGCTTTAAGCCTGAATCCTACAGCATCTTCTTCATCAAGACTTTGCCCCTGACATGACCTCCTCTAATCTTCCCATTAGAAATATCATCAAATAGGTGGTTCTCAGTTCTCAGTCCTTCTGACAGCGAGTATTTCATACTTGATCCTCTATTGTCCTTGAAACATGCCCCACCCAGCCACCCAACCAAACCTAGAGGACCTCATACTTGCCTGACTTCTCTGACACTCTCAAGTGACAACTCTCTTCGTTGTCAATCTTCTCTCTAAGCCAAATGCCAGGCTCTGTCCTCAGATGCTCTTCATTCTCTGTCTCAGTTTTGTTACTCTGGTTCTCATCTATATGCTGGGAATGCTTTAATATCTTCCCCTTAATAAATTATATCCAAAGTTCTTAAATGGTCTTTAGCTTTGGTCTGTGATTGGCCCCTCCCCATTCTCTAGTCTTCTGTTTCCCATCCTTTATGTTCTCCTAGTTCTGCCAGCCTTCCATTGTTCTTTGAAATGCCAGACACATTCCTACCTTGGCATGAGGCCTACTTCTAAATCCAAATTAGAATACTCTCATAAAAATGTGGTACCTTGATCAATACTAATTTTTAAATGCTCTTATTAAAGGAATTCATAATGTAATACTTCATTTTCCTGGACTATTTTCTAAAATGTAATGGAAACAATTAGGGGATGAAAAAGAAAATGACATAATTGGGTTCTGCAGTGTCTGACATGTACAGAATACCTAATAAAGAGTAATTCAGCCAAGAGTATCCACAATGCTAATGGAAACTACTTAGTCCATGCTAAGTACGAACATGCACTGCAGCACCCTAGGTGCTTTCATCCTATCTAAATAAAGTGGGACTGTACACCCATGGCACATGCACACATGCACACCTGTGTGCGCGTGCGTGTGTGTTAAAGAAAACCTAAAGATGACTCAAATGGTTTGCACCTGTGTCCCTGTACCTGCGTCTTTTGTACCTGCATCCAGGAAAAGATATATTAGTTGCTAAATGAATCTGGGAATCAGGTCTTATTTAACTTCACATATCAATTAAAGAATTTACAACATCACCAAGGAAAGAAATGAAGGGGAACTGGGAGATGGCTCCTTTAGTAAGAGCACTGGCTCTGCAAGTGTGAGGGCCTGCGTTCAGATTCTTATGTGAAAGCCAGAATGACTGAATATGCCTGTAATCCTGGGAGCAGAGAGAAGACAGGCAAGCCCCCAAGATCCTGCTGGCCAGCCAGCCTAACCACAGTAGTGAACTGGAAGTTCTATGAGAGCCTCTGTGTCAAGGCAACAAGGCAGAGAGTTATGGAGGACACTTGAGGTCCTGTTCACTCACATGTAGGCACCACACATATACCACACACACTCATCTTTTAAAGGTCATATCAACAAATGAAGCTGCTTTTGATTAAATTCATCTTTAATTAATGACTTTTAAGAGGGAACCTTGTAGGAAATTAGGAATAGAAAGAGCAGTCTGACAAGAAGTGCCCACAAAAGAACTTCTGACAAACATTATATAATGCTAGTGAAGTGATTAAAGCCTCTCTAGTAACCAATATCCTAACCATTGAGATAAGACAAGAAAGGACTCAAAACATATGAAAATCATTAGGTAAGAAAGAAAACTCATCATTCGTAGATGAGATGATTGGGTCCAAGAAAATCGAAGAGAATTTTCAGATAGATTTTTAGAATGAGTAAGAGTGTTTAGCAGTAAACATTGCTTAGAAAATAAAGATACTGCATAGAATC
Organism: Ellobius talpinus; assembly: GCA_001685095.1. Lineage (NCBI taxonomy): Eukaryota > Metazoa > Chordata > Mammalia > Rodentia > Cricetidae > Ellobius > Ellobius talpinus. The sequence goes on along the minus strand of LOJH01041969.1, from coordinate 5,705 downwards.
ATTTATTAAAATATCAATTGTTTAGGAAAAAGAATAATAAAAGATGTGAATAAGCCATAAAAGATCATCAAAAGCACAGCAGAATTTAATAAGCATGTATGCATTCAAAAACATCATATGATAAAGACACAAATCCTCCCCTAGATTCAGCCAGCATAATGTTCTAAACATATCAACAACCAAATAAACATCCCAGCAGCTTTATATGAGAGACAAGGTGAATTTTAAATTTATATGGAAATGTAAACATTCAAGAATAATATTGAAGAAAAGAAGCTCATTCATCAACTGCAATTTGCTATATATAAAATAAAGCAATTAAGAATTTTAATAAGGGAATGGAGGTCTGTGGAGACTAAAAAGATGGCTCAGCAGTTAAGAGTGCTGTCACACAAGCATGAGGACCAGAGTTCAGATCCCAGCACCCACATAACTAGACAAATCTGTCTGTCAGATGCCTGTAACCCCAGCACTGAGGAGGAAGTGGAGACAGTAGGATTGCAGAGGTTTGCTGGCCACCAGCAGAGTTTAAGACATGCAAGCTCCAGGCTCAGCAAAGAAACCCTCAAAGAAGCAAGGCAAAGAGTGGTCCATGGTTGAGGAGAACCCCATAGCCCCCTTTAGCCTCCTGGCAGGCACTTGTGTAAAGGCACCATACATACTCATGTTGGGGGGAGGTCCCGCTTGTTCGTCCCGGCTGCCTGGCTAGCCTAGCCCCAAAATAACCACAAAGAAACTATATTAATTAAATCACTGAATGGCCCATTAGCTCTAGTTTCTTATTGGCTAATTCTTACATCTTAATTTAACCCATTTCTATTAATCTGTGTATTTCCCACATGGCAGCGGCTTACTGGGTAAAATTCCCAGGGTCTGTCTCCGGTGGCGGGGTCCATGGTATCTCTCTACTCCACCCTTCTTTCTCCCAGCATTCAGTTCCATCTCCCTGCCTACCTAAGTTCTGCCCTATCAATAGGCCAAAAGCAGTCTACTAACCAATGAAAGCAACACAAAGACAGAAGGGCCTCCTATACCATCCTCATGCAAATATACCACACCTATACAACACACACACTCACATACAAAATGGGACAAGGAACCACAAAAGACAGTTCAAAAATTAACATACATTTAAGGGCCCTTGACTCTGATAACTGTTTTCAATAAATGATATTGGGTCATATGGTTTTAAAAAGTGAAACTTTTTACCATATGCAAAAATACATTATAAGGAAATTGTAATTATTTCATATAAGTATAAGTCATAAAACATTATTAAATCTTCTAGTGAATAAAATACCTCAGGATGTGGGTAGGGTAGGCAAACATTGCTTAAACAACAACAACAACAAAAGCACTTCCATAGTAGAAAAAAAAGGAGCTGGAAAGACGGCTAGGTCCTTATAGGACTTGCTGTGCAAGTGTGAAGACCTGAGCTCAGTCCCCAGAAGTCTGTGTAAAAAGCCAGCATGATGGTTCTCACTTACAATCCAGCCCTGGGGCGGCAGAGACAGGCCATCAGCCTGGCTTACTCATCAGCCTTCGCCTGCTCGTGTGAGCCCTGTCTCAAACAATAAGGTGGATGGCTGAGGAGCTATACCCAAGGCTGGCCTGCAGCTTCCACAGTCCACATGCACATATACACAATGAGAAAACATTTACAAAAGACAGCATTAAAATGAATGTCTTCTACTTCTCAAAGGCATCAAAACATGACATTTTCCAATCTGTCTAACCCAGAAGGAACTCCTACCAAAATATGGAAACTCATACAAATCAGTAAGAAAAAGACAGCACTGCAGAAGATTTGTTGGGAAGACTTGAACCTCCACAAATATGTGAATGTTCAATAAAGTTATAAAATGGTGACATCATTATCTTTTAAGAGACTAGAATCTGAAATAAAGAAGAAACACTGCTCAAAACCTACCCAAAAGAATAATAAGAAGCGGATTGCTCTCCCCACCCCTCCCCCAAGAGAGTGTTACACACAAGCACTCCTGTATTGATGGCAGAAATTTTAATTGGTGCTGATGTTTATAAAATCAACTCATATTTCCTATGAGTGCTGAACAGATATGTAACTTTGAGTCAGGAGCACCATGCCTCAGTAGAAATGAGCACACCTATGCACATGAACCAAGAGATGCAGCATTCAAAATAAGACCAAGCCAATCCAGGATAACAGAATTGGTGCTTTTGGGGAGTGAGGGTTTAGACACCGACTAATGATGCGGCTAACTGTATTCCTTGAGCTGGATTATGAAGGTGAAACAGCCTCTCAGCATCTTTAAACTACATAATTAGAATTTTCACCATAACATATGTCAGCCACATTCAATAGTTTTTGAACTTTATTTGCTTTTTGTTTTGTTTTACAGCATATGTCCTACTTTGGTTTCTGCTTCTGTGATAAACATCATGGCCAGAAAACAGCTTTTTGGGGGAGGAAAGGGCTCATTTTTCTTTACAGCTTGCTGTCCACCAGTGAGCAAAGTTAGGGCAGGAACTCAAGGCAAGAAACCTGGAGGCAGAGACTGAAGCAGATGTGGAGGAGCTCTGCCTCCTGTCTTCCCTGGTTTGTCCACTGTGGGCTAAACATTCCTACATCAATTAGTAATTAAGAAAATGCCTCCACAAACACAGTTTCAGGCCAGTCTGATGGAGTCAAGTCCTCCATCAAGATTTCCCCTCGCAGATGTGTCTAGATTTGTGCCAAGTTGACAGAAATTAACCGGCACACAAGTCTTCCTTAACAGGAATTTGTGACTTGATTTCTCCTGGTTACAACACAGCCAAGTTTTTGGAAATGGCTGTACTGTATTAATAAAAGAAGGCAAGGGCTGGAGATATGACTCAGGGTGTAAGAGCACTGGCTACTCTTCCAGAGGACCCAGGTTTGCCAAGCATCCACCTGGTAGCTCACAAACACATGTAGCTCCATTCCAGGGGATGCACCACCCTCTTCTGACCTCCATAAGCACCAGGGATACAACTGGTGTTCAGACACACTTGCAGACAAAACACCCATACACGTAAAATAAAACATTTTTAATTAATAATAAACAAAATAATATTATTGCCTTAGCATTGGACATACTGGATCTTTTGAATTAGCTACCATGGAAACAAAATTTAAAGAGTTTTTTTGTCAAATCAATATATTTTTAAAATTCCTTTAACAATGTATTGGGGGTGATGGAAAATGAAGAAAAATAATAAAATTAAATTTTGTTATAAAAAGAACATAATGTAATATAATTCTGTAAGGTAATACTTTAAAGAAATTCTATGTGACTATAGCGTCTATGTTCCAGGCATTAGATTATAACTGGATTTTTTAATGTACCTAACATGTATTTTTTAATTAAATGTGACCACCCTTAGCAAATTACTGTATGATTTATTCTTACATCTAAGATATATGCTTTAAATTAATCTATTCATTAAAGAGCAAAAATTTTGCATGCCATTTATTTTTACTAAGATATTCAAACTGAAAAGTTACAGGGTGAAGAGGCCCAGCAGCCTCATAGCCTTCATCTGTATTTTTCAGAATTAAACACATTAAAAAATACTTTTGTACCTTCCCATAAACTCTCCACCTATATGAAACGTGGGTATCTCTTTGGTTTGGGGTGGGTCTATTTTTTGCACATTTTGAGGCCTTATTCTTCCACTTCTTCTTTCATCAGTATTAGTTGCAGCAATCATGCATTGTCTTGCATAAGTGTCTATATTATTCTGTGAAGTCCAATAGTTAGCTTGTTTTATACAATTAATACTTGTATAATATGCCAGCATAGTGAAATGTCATAAATGATTTAGCATTTCCCTTACTAAAAGGTATTCATATTGTTCCTAGGGTTTTCAATGTATTTGAGAAAGCACATGTAAAGGAGCCACTTTCTCGTGAGTATACATTTTTATACTGAAAATAATTCAAACAGTTATCATCTGTGAGCAGTTATCAAAATCAGAGAGTTTGACACAGCAAGGCTTGGACTCTACTTGGGGAAGCTCCACTCTTCTTTTTGTCCCCCATGTCTCTCTAGACTTGTTCCTGGCCCCACAGCAGCCTGCCTACAGAGACCCTTCCTCTCAGCTCACCCCCATACTCCAGGGTCTCTGCATCTTGGTGCAATCCTCGGGTCCCTCTGGTCCCTCTACTCTTCTCCACCATCCCTCTCCAGCCCGTCTCCATCCCATCGTGAGTCCCTCAGACCTGTAGACTGCCTTCTGCCATGCACACTCACCACTCTTGGATAAGACCCAGACAGGGAAGCAGCAACCCACCCCCAAAATAGAACATCTGCAAAAACACAAGGCAATATGCCTCCTCCAAAAGCCAGAAACTGTGTTGTTAGGCCCCAAGGAAAGCAGGTTAGTTGAAGCCTACAACGAGAACTTATGCTTTTATGTCATAAGACATGGACTTATTTTATAAAATATCAGTTATGAATATGTTCAAAGGCTTTAAAGAAAATATAAATAAACGTCTTAATGAAGACCATAAAATCACAAGGTGTTGAATGAAATAAAAACAATTCAAGACACAAAAGTAGAAGTCAACAATGAAATAGAATCACTTAAAGGAAACCCAAAATGAAATAAAACTGGGAATGAAAAACTCAGGATGCCAAACAAAATCTCAGAATTAAACCTCATGAACAGATGAAAAGACATGAAAGATAAAAGTCAGGCCTTGAAGCCAAGGTAGAGGAAATGAGTAGTCCAGTCAAAGAAAACAGGTACAAAACATCATAAAGTCTGGGAGATTATAAAACCACCAAACCTATGAATAATAGGTATAGAGGAAAGAGAAGTAACTCATGTTGAAACAGAAAATATTTTTAATAAAATTGTAGAAGAAAAATTTTCCCATCTAAAGAATGAAATGTCTACCAAGGTAAAAGAAGCAGATAGAACTTCAAATAGACAGTACCAGGAAAGAAGCTCCCTATGACATATAATAATCAAAATGCTAATTGTTCCGAACAAAGAAAGGATATTTAAAAACTGCATTGGAGAAAGACCAAGTCATATATAAAAGCAGGCCTGTTAGAATATTACCTGACTTTTCATTAGAGACTCTAAAAGTCAGAAGGGCATAGGCAGATGCTCTATAGTCTCTAAGAGACCAAAAAAGTCACCCCAAACTATTACATCCAGCAAAATTATCAGTCACAATCAACAAAGATAAATTTTTCCTTTTTATTATTTTTATTTAGCTATATATTTTTCTCTACTCCCCTCCCTTCCTCCCATCTCCCTTTTTACTCTCTCCTGTGAACCCCATGCTCCCAATTTACTCAGGAGATCTTGTGTTTTTCACCTTCCTATGTTTCTCTTAGGGTCCTTTTTGTTGTCTAGGTTCTCTGGGGTTGTAAATTGAATGCTGGTTTTTCTTTGCTTTATGTCTAGAAGCCACTTATAAGTGAATACATATTATATTTGTCTTTCTGGGTCTGGGTTACCTCACTCAATATGATGTTTTCTAGATCCATCCATTTGCCTGCAAATTTCAAGATGCCATCATTTTTTACCGCTGTGTAGTATGCCATTGTGTAAATGTACCACATTTTCTCTATCCATTCTTCAGTCGAGGAGCATCTAGGTTGTTTTCAGGTTCTGGCTATGACAGACAATACTGCTATGAACATAGTTAAGCACATGTCCTTGTGGTATGATTGAGCATCCTTTGG
>LOJH01041968.1:0-14292 GCA_001685095.1 Ellobius talpinus | reverse complement strand
GAAGTAGAAAAAGACAAGCTCTCCTGAGTAAATTGGGAGCATGGGGACCATGGGGGAGGGAAGAAGAAGGGAGGAGAGCAGAGAAAAAAGTATAGCTCAATAAAATCAATAATAATAATAAAGATCTATTTGCTCAATTAGTTTCTCACTGGAGCTGCTCAGACTCCTTGAATCTTGGAGACACAATGAAATATGATATCACAGACCAGGCAAAAAATCTACTAAGGTTTTGTTCTCTTTTGTTTTTCTGAGACAGGGTTTCCCTTTTTAGCCCTGGCTGTCCTGGAATCTGCTCTGTAGACCAGGCTGGCCTTGAACTCACAGAGATCAGCTTGCCTCTGCCTCCCAAGTGTTAGGATTTAAACATGTGCTTCACCACCCTGTGGCTGCCTGTTGATCCTTTCTACATTTTTCCCTTTTATTCCCAGCATAAGCTCTACATTCAGATCTTCATTAATAGAGAACATCCAGTCCCCATATTAATTTATAGGTCAACAATGGAAGGATCTTTAAGGGGCCTTAGAGAATATGTAATAGAGAGAGAGGAGGGATGGTCAAAGGTACTCCCCAACATCTTGTGCTTTCCTCACATTTGTACATTTGTAAATGCATTTTGTAGCACCTATGGAGAACAGGGAAGCACAAGGCTGACACCCGTTGTGCTGTGTGGAGAGCATTCTCCAGTACGACACAGCTCAATGTGTGCCCAACTGTGCGTGGCGACCCTGGTCTGTGAGAATCACATTGTAAAATCAAATGTTTCTGTTATGTGATGCTTCTACCTTCTACTCACTGTTGGCTAGGCTTTGAATCATTCCGTTTTGGGTGGAATTCTGATGCTGGAATTCTTGGGTTCAATTTCCAGCTCTACCACTTACTACTGTGTGATCTTGTGCAAGCTACTTAGCTTCTTGGTGTCTTGGTTTCCTTCATTGCAAAACAGGAATAGTAAGTTTCCAAGGCTATGGGGCTGATGTAAGAAACAATTGAGACAATCTTTGGAAAGCACCTTGCCTATGGATTGGAAATATCTGTATTCTTGTAGGTGTCAACAGTTGGGGCTGCTAAAATAATTATTGTTGATAAGTGACATCCAAGTCCTGCCTGCTGGGCAGACCACTTCTGAGCCCTTCCAGCTCCATCTGCCCATTCAGGGCTCACCCTTTTACAGACTGATACCATGGCCCTTCCACGCTGCTGTTTCTATGGGCATTAGGCAGAGCATCCCCAGCTGTGGGTTACTTTATCACAAACACACAAGCTGCAGGAACACATACCTCGCCACTGTCTCAAACCCTGCTATTGAATCAAGTGATGGTTAAGAGCCTTCTCTGTCTCTTTCCAGGCTAGTCCATTCACATGTGTGTTGGCTTTGAGAAGGAAAGGTAAGAACCAACCATGGCTTTCTGGAATATTCCATTGGCAATAACCATGAGTTTTAGGGGTAGGGATGTTGAGGTAATGATGGATTTTGGTCAAGGATGAGCCCCAGAGCACAGGCAGAAGACAAGTGTTCTTGTTGTTTCATGGGCAGTGACTTTATGCCTGTGTTGGGTTAGGAATGGGATGTGGGCATCTTAGTTCTGGAGATAGATCTGGAAATCAATGACCAAGTCATTGGTGGAGATCTAGGCTCAGGTGGACAGAGTGAACATTTTGCCAGGAAGACCAAGGCCAACGATGAGTATGGGCCGTGGCATCAAATCCTCTTGTTAATCCTTCGCTCATTCATCTGACAAATTTACTGAACATTAGTTGTGCTGTGGGATCGGGCGCAAGGGGCTCCATGGAGAAGAAGGCAGCATTGCTACCTTCTTGAGCTTATTATCAAGTCTTATTAACAAGCGAACATAATCAAGAGTATTTGTTCTCTAGAGCAAGTGTCACGCGTTAGGATAATGGTAGGTGTCGAGTGGTTTGTTTTCTAGAGAAAACTTGGTGTCAGCAGAGAACTCTCTTTGGATCAGGATGACTGGGCTGTATTGGGAAAGGATAGTTAGGTGAAGGTGCAGAGGTGAGCAGGAGCAGAATCATAAAGAAGTTCTTAGAATCAGAAGTTAATGCTGGACATAATGGAACAAGCCTTCAATCCACACTTTGGAGGTGGAGGCAGGCAGATTTCTCAGTTCAAGGCCAGCTTGGAACAGCCAGGCCCACACAGATAGACCCTATCCACAAAGAAACAAGAAAATAAACAAGCAAAAAAGAAGTTGAGGGTGGGGCTGAGTCGATAAAATACTCACTGAGCGAGCATGAGGGCTTGTGTTGGATCCTCAAAACCCGGTAAAACGATGAATTCAGGTGGCTGAGGGAGCCCAGTGGGCAAATGTTTACCCTCAAGCTTGATGGCCTGGTAGTGCTGTCTAGAACTGACTTCTACACATTGTCCTGGGACCTCCATCAATGCACTGTGGCACATGTGCCTGCACACACACATGATATTATGAAAAAGAAACAAAACAGAAATGATTGTACATGCTTCCAAGCCCAGCACTAGAAAGACAGAGGCAGGTGGCTCCCTGTCTAGTCAGGCAGTCTAGCCTACTTGGTGAGTCCCAGGCCAGCAAGAGATCTTGTCTTAAAACACAAGGATGGCCCCTGAAGTTGTCCTTTGGCCTCCATTTATATACCCACAAGCACATGTGCTCCTCCCCATATGTATAAACACACACACACACACAGAGAGGCATGCACACATAGGCATGCACACACATGTTAAGGGACTTGTTCTTTATTTTGAGGGCACTCTACAGTGCATAGCAAACATAAATCAAATGGCAAGGACCAGCATACAAGGCCAGTGAACAGTTACTAAAAATAATATTTTCTGGGACCAAGAGATGACTCTGTAGTTAACAGCACCGCTGTTCTTCCAGAAGAACCGAGTTCAATTCCCAGCACCCAATGGTGGCTCACAGCTGTCTAATACTCCAGTTCCAAAGGATCGGATACCATCTAGCCTCTAACGGCACGAGTCACGCATCAGGTGTATAGACAGCCATGCAAACAAAACACCCATACATATAAAATAAAAATAAACAAAGCCTTAAAAAGTTATCTTTTCTATACGAGGAAGACTCAACTTAGAATTCCTTCTGGGGAGGACTGCTCCCCCCATGTTCTCAGAAGACAGCTCTCTGTCTGCTGGAAGAGCAGGGCCCTCTCTGAACTCTGCAGCCACACCCACCATCTCTCCCTAAGCGGAGTGTGCAAACCCTACAGCAGCCTGTATGTGTTGTGGGTGAGTGTTCATAAAGCCACATGGGAGGAAAGGAGCCCTGTCATTTCTCAGCTTCCTGTAGCCATACTCAGACTCTCTCCCAAGCAAACTTATCCCGCTTCAGGTGGGGCTCATCTCTCTAGTCAAATGAGTCTCATTCTGTCTCTCCCTGCTTTGGTGCCTCTGCCCTGCCCTTCTTACCCTCCCCGAGACTCACCTGTAAAGTGAGACTAATCACTCCTGGTTCAGGAAGTTCTGTGGATCATCTGCCCGAAGTTCGTAGCACAGGGCCTGGTGCCCAAACAGCTTTCATCTAGGCAGCAGTCATTGGACTCAAATTCTAGACCCTTGCCCACCCATTACAAGCCCAGGTATACTGAAATGTTTCCAGGGCTGGGTATGAATGGTAGAACCAGAGTCAACTATGAGGACTTTCCTCTGTTTTGAGGAAACATGTGCAAAGACACACAAAAGTCAACTAAACCAAACAGATACATTAAAAGAAAGCAAAACCATGACTGGGAAGGACAGTGGCTTCAAGTCACCATTTTGTAATTCTTTTGCTTTCTGCCTCCACTTTGGATGGTAACTATGTCTTCCTACAAAGCTCTCCTGTTGCCCAATGGAGCTACTTACTTCTCACTGAATTCATGTTCTTTATGGTGTCGTGAATATTCCAATGCAAATCACCTTGATTCTCAGGATTGTTTTGAGAAATAAGGGCGATTGCATTATGCAAAGAGTCTTGGATCTGGCACCTCCACAGTAGCTTTAATGTTGTTAAAATGGCAATGACATTGTCATCCATCTCTCAGGCTCAGGGAGATGCTAGATCTCCCAGAGTCTGGGAATCTCTTTCCTGCATGCTGACTTAGTGAGAAACAATTCTAACAGCAATAATGGCTACTGCTTATTGGCCCTTAGTCACTGGACAAGAGCTATTTGTGTGGTCTATGTCCTAACCCAGCTCTTCTCATGAAAACCTGAGAGGCAGGACCTGGGAGTTTTATACGGGATGAGGAAACTGAGGTCTCGAAACATCCAGAAACTAAACAAGGTTTATAGTTAGGAAGCCATGGGGTCAGACTTGAACCAAGTGGGCTAGTACCACAATCTGCATACTTGGTCATGGCTCTGAACTCATCCTGACCAACTTCTGTCTGTCCCTAAACTCCCAGCTTATGGGCTCCTCTGCCTTGATTTTTCCAAGCAGAGTACATTGCTCCGGCTATACACTCCCATAGGACTTTAAGATAACAATTAGCTTCTCTAGCAATTATCACATAAACATTTTTTATGTGTGTGTTTACCAGTGCGTGAGTTTCTTCAGGGAGAATTTCTGCTTACTCAAGGTTGTATGCTTCTCACAGGTCTTCAAACCTTTCTGATACACGTGAATACCCATTGAGTCTCAGCTGAACTGACAGCGACCTAGGAGAACCTGATGCTGGGGGCAAGATAACTGCTGGAGGTAAAACATGGCTGAACAGGAGGCAAAGCAAACAACAAGAACCACAGTGCTGGCATTAACCTAGTGGCTTTTTGTGCCATGAGGTCAGAGATGGTTTTTCTGTTGTTTCCAATTGGAATGGTTTCACTCCTTGCTCTCCAAGGTGTCTCTTCTAACCACTGCCTCAAGCCCTGTTGGCTACAACGCCATTCTCCTGTGTTCCTTCTGGGAGGGAGGGGTTCATGGCAGATGTCAGAGCCTCTTGAACGCCACAGGAGAAAGAAAGGCCCTGCCAAAACCTATGCTTAGCAGCAGTTAGTAATATTTCACCAGTGGCTATAGAAGCTGAATGAATGCCAGGGAGCCTCAGCCCTGCCCTGCTGGGAACCAAAGTTCTATAGTGTACACCACACTGCCATTTGTCTGGATGATGCCTTACGGCTTAAAAGAGAGAGCCTTTCTCTCCCTTCGTTCCTCTGCTTCCCCCACCATCCAGCAGTGGGTGAGAGAGGCTCTGGACAGGACAGGACTTGTCTTGCCAGAGGAAGATGTAGTTGGGATGTGATCCTGCATTCTGAACATTTGCAGGGCATACCACACAAGATGGCCTCAGTAGCTGATTTGCTGCTGAGATTTTCCCATGCCCAGAGAGTGGGTTCCTGATCTTTTCAAGGCCTGGGTAGGTAAGGCAGGGAGGACTCGGCAGATGGTGGGAAGAGAGACACTGAAGGACAAGGACAATAGGAGGAGGGACCAAGAAGAGATAAGGGTCATGAGGTGTTCTCCTGGGGACCTAAATGAAAGTTCCCTCATCAAAGGAGGCCATATGTGTATTTTATAGGATAAAATCTTTTTAAATGATTTATTTGTTTTTATTTTATGTGCATTGATGTTTTGCTTGTATACTTCTCTGTGTGAGGGTGTTGGATCCTCTGGAACTAGAGTTGCAGACAGTTTTGAGCTGGGAAGCTGGGAATTGAACCCTGGTCCTCTGAAAGAACAGACAGTGCTCTGATCCACTGAGCCATCTCTCTAGCCCCAGGATAAAATTTTAAAAAGCACTCTGTTTTAAGAAAAAGGATGAAATAGGCTTGCTTGAAATATGCCAGAAGAGTTTTTAGTCAACATGCACCTCCTCAGCAAACCACACTATGCTGAATGTCCCTGGGGCAGCTTCTTTAGACTTTCTCCATGTTTGCCTAACCGCTCAGGGCAGTGTTCTCAACCTGTGGGTCGTGACCCCTTTGGGGTGTCGAATGACCCTTTCACAGGGGTCGCCTAAGATCATCAGAAAACACAGATATTTTCATTACGCTTTATAATAGTAGCAAAATTACAGTTATGAAGTAACAACGAAAATAATTTTACGGTTGGGGGTCACCACAACATGAGGAACTAACTGTATTAAAGAGTCACAGCGTCAGGAAGGTTGAGAACCACTGTCTGAGGGCATCAGAGAGGGATGGACATGAGATTCCATCCCAGTGGCTTCTCCTCCTAGCTATAAAGGGCTGCCCACACTTGAAGCAGCTTGCTAGCAGGGAATGTTCCAGAGTCTTCTTTGATGGCCCCAAAACGCCTTGTTTTGTGTCTCCAGGTGCCTTGTACCTTCAGTTCTGTGGTCTCCATCCTCGGATCCTCTTTCTGAGCGCTGGTGGAGTGGGCAGGGTATGCTACTTAACTCCGGTTCTAAGCTGTTGTGACTCCTCTTTGTTTCAGCCTGGTCACTCTTGTGACCAATGGCTAACCACATGCCTAGGATGGACTGTTTCATGTTGGCTCAGGGCCACAACCACTGGTTGCCAGCAGCTTGTGTGGACAGAGGTCTCTACTAGATGTCGACTTCCTCAGAATGTGCAGCTGTACTCAAGACTGTCTCCATCAAGGTGGCATTTTGCCGCTGGTGGGAACATTTACTGACAGGTTTGTGAAGATACAGGACCAGCGCAGGAGTCCACTCAGGTTGCAGGGAGGGAGAGGAATGGAGGAAGGGCTGGGGAGACTGGAGCTCTAGGCATCTGCAGAGGCATAGCGGATTCTAAAATACAGCTGTAGTTTGGGCAGCTGAATCCCATTAAGAAATCATGAGCAAGCTTTGTGTTCCCGCCAATGTGAGGAAGAGGAAAAATAATCTCCCAGGGCTTCACAAAGAAAACATTTGTGAGCAGAAGGCTTAGAGTTCTGCAAAAACTCAAAATGGAAACAGCTTGCGAGGCACCCGGCGAGCCCAGGAAGGAATCAAGCCTGCTTGCTCCTAAAGACCTTGCCCTGGGAGGCTCTGGGAAGGAAATTCCAGGGCCTGGCCAGAGCACCTGCAGAGGAAGCTTGGGTCAGGTGGGCCCTTCTGGAAGGCTGCCCAAGGCCAGGATGCTGCTGGAGTAGACAAAGCCACCTTTCTATTCACAGCCCGGCTTTTACAAAGACATTTCATACCAACAGATAAGGTAGAATTTGCGTTGTTTTTTTTTTTTACTGACTCCTACCCTTAGGTTGTGTCTAGACTTAGTTAACCAAGTTAAGCAGTATCTTAAAATAAAGTCACATCGCCAATTGAATCTTTAAAGAAATTCAAATTTAAGCCACCCCAAGGACTAAAACAGAATCGGTACATCTATTCTTGGTAGCCTTTTGATTGACAGGGGAATCATCGTCTCCGTGGGCAGGAGAGATTGTTTTGTAGGCTTTGTGCTGTGATAAATAGGGCCCAATTGGTCTCTCCTAAAAGTAACATGTTTACATCATATTTTAAACTATAGCGTGCACATAGATCTGAAAATAAAGGTCTTTTAACCAAGGTTGTTTTAAAGGGTCTGAAGATTTATTATCTATTTTGGAATGTACCCAGATTTATGTTAGGAAGATCATCATTTAATAGACCTCAGGGTCCAACTGGAAGAAGGAACTCAACATAGTCTATTGTGGGGTTGCGGGAGGAGTCTTTTAGTGTGGACATGAAGGCTGAGGGGGAGAGGGTTGATTCTGACGGCATGTTCTTGAACTTTCATCAAAGGTAGGTTTTTATTGGTGGTGGTGGGTTTCTTTTCTTTCTTTTTTTTAGCAAAAGCTCATCAAATTTTAAACTCATGGGCCTTCTACCTCCAACTCCTGAGTGATGTAAACAGGTTGCCACCACACCTGGCTCAAAGGCCCTGTTCAAAGACAGCATTAACTCACAGAGCGGCTAATGATTCTATGCAACCTGTTAACCCAAGGACATGCTTTAATTTAAAAATTAAAGAGAAAATGGGTTGAACATGTCAACGACTTGGTGAGCGACTGGACCTGTGTTATGGTGTGTCTGTGGTGACTCTGGTTTTGTTTAGAGTAGCCTGGTCTTGGCAGGGGTCCACCGGCCTCCTTCTTGCCTCCCTTGAGGTAAAGATACTCACTATTTAGCACTTAATAATGTGTGCCAAAGACACTGGAACCATCTTTATTACTTGTCTACAAAAGACCAGCATGAGGCTGGCTCCAGACAGCACCTCCTTGGGGATTCAGTACCTGGCAGAATTTCTGAACCATTACTCAGGCTAACATCACATTCCTCCAGCTGCCTTCCTTCCTGAGATCTGGCTTCTCTGATATTTACTTTCTCAGAAGAGAGAAGAAGAGTGAGCCCATGAGGGAGGGCTGCATTCCTGGGCTATCTAGTTTACCNGGTGAGATCTCCTCTGTCCTTTGTCACCTTTCTTTCCTCCTCTCTCTCCTTCCCTCCATCTCCTTTGTTTGACAAGCAGGAGTGATAAAAACTCAGCAGGACACTGGCCTTATAGCTCAGGGGCCTCCTCAGAATTCTCCAGCTGACCAGACCCTGCTGTGCTGGACCGCCTCTTTCCTTCATTTAAACCTGGGTTTAAATGACTCATAGTTACTCTCTCTGCCTGTCTGGGCTGGAACCCCAGCCACAACACAGGCGAGAACAAATGAACCTTCCCCAGAAATGAAAAGGGAACCGATCTCATACTTTTATACTGGTGTGTCCACCATGAGACTTGGGGCCAACATCCATGCAATCCCTGTCTCTTAGGCACTTGTGTGTGTGTGTGTGTGTGTGTGTGTATGGAGAGGGTTGACCATTAAAAAATCATGTAGCTTAAGGATATGAACAAAATTAGTCTTTTCTCTTTTTCCACAAAAAATTCCTGTGAAATTGCAGACAGGTCTTTAAGCTGTTCTATTAAAATGGAACAAAAGGACTAGTTTGAGGAGACAGCAGTCAGCACCATTGATGGGAAGTAGAAGCTCTTTCAAATAGCTCCTTCAAAGACCTTGGCATCCTGAATCCAGTACCACCATAGGCATTTGTTTTTAATGAGTCTTTACAGCGAAAATGATTCATCAGGGCACTTCAGAACTGCATTTCTGACCAGCAAAATAAATATTGGCTCCAGATGTTTCTCATTTTTCTATGTCACTAATTCAAACTCTGAAAACTCTTGTTACAGGGCATACATTTAATCCTAATGTTTTACACACCTCTCCTTGCACGATTTCCTTTACATCTCTGCGAGCCCCCCTTGCCAAAGCAATCTATGAGATGATCTACCTAGGATGCAAGTGCACCTTTCCAGCGTAATCTAAGAGGCTGGGGACAGAGATCGTTCTCCAAGGTCCTCTTCGTGTCCCTTGATCTTCTGATGCCTGCATGAGTCATCCAGATGGCCTTTTGGATTTTGCTTTTAGGCTATAGTTGATGTTAGAGAAACTAAAGTTGCCACTTCATGCCCTCCTAGTATTAGATAGGCTGTGTATGATGTCTCAGACTGCCTGGCTCCATGCTGTGAGCAAGGGCCAGGAGAAACCAAGATGAGAGAAGCGGGAAGCAGGGGAGTAACACCAAGACAATGGAGCAGCAGTGGTTATGGAGACGCACATAAGTGAGGTATTTAAGGGAGCCATTCAACCTTTGCCCACATGCTTCTCATAAGGTCTTTGCTAATTTTAAAATGTGTAATTCCATTAATGAAATGATCTCAAACTGCTCTTTTAGTTTAGTTCAGAAACATCCCCGCTAGGCTTGTGTGTTTGAACACTGGGGTCTTAGCTTGTAGTATAGCATTAGGAGGTCCTGGTAGAGGTAGGTCACGGAGAGTTGATGGTGACCATTAAAGCCTGGCCCTTATTTTAGCCTATTCTTTCTGTTTCCTGGCCCACCAAGATGTGAACAGATGGCACAATAAGCTCCCTCTGCCACAACTGAGCCACTCACTGTTTACGTCCTTCCGCAATCTCTTTTACCCTCAGAAACTCTAGGCTAAAATAATCCTCTCTCTAAGTTATTTCTGTCATGCTTCAGCATATCAATGAGAAAAAAAGCCCAATGCAGGTGTGACTAGTATTTACTAGGCTCGTTGCTGTCATAAGTGCCTCTAGTATTTCTCAGGACATCTAAAATATGGATCCTGGTATCTCTGCCTTGTCAGTGAGGAAACTGAGTCTTAAAGAATCTAATGATGACTTGTGCAAGAAATTGTATATTATAGGGAAGAAAGCATGTGGTTTGTGTGTGTGCATGCATGTACATGTGTATAGGTGTGCTCATCCATGCAAGCATGTGTGGAGGCCAGAGGTCAATGTTGGCTGTCTTCCTCTGTTGTTCTTTGCTTTACCTTTTGAGACAGGGGCTCCCAGTGGATCCCGTATCTGCCTGTCTCCAGCACTGAGGATACAGATGCATAGCCGGTGTATCTTTGCGTAGCTTTTCTGTGAGTGCTAGGTTTCTGAACTTGGGTCCTCATGCTTGTGCAGAAAGCATGCTAATCCCTGATTAATGCTGTCCCTCCAGCCCTGATCTGTCTCTCCTATATTGTGAAGGAGAGATCATCTCAAGTAAAGGCCCTGGCCCAGCATTTAACCGTCATTTCAGAGAGATGGCATCTTCATATATACTGCTCCTAAGATGAACAGCTACTTCACAGCTGTCCTCAGGGACACACCGAGTCAGACTCTGTTATATGGTGGTTTGGCCGCTGTCAGCGATCTACACCGACTATCAGAGTTCACAGTATTGGGTATTTCAGAAAACTCCAACACGTTCAAAGTATTGTGAGAGAACAAGATCATATTTGAGCCACACAACCCTTTGCAGATTACCTCAGAAGTGACAATCCAGCAAGTCGAGCCCACATGAAAGTCTTAATTCAATTATAAAGATAATGGCCTATGAGCATAGGTATGATCATTACTGGTCTTAGAAGTTTGGTACCAGTGGCAGGTATGCCATTTGTGACTACTTCCCTTCTCAAAACAAGTAATGAATTCCAATCAGATATTAGTTGGCAGCTTCAGTGAAATCCTAATTTTGGGAGAGTCTCATATGGCATTTAAATTTCATAAAGACAAAGTGTTTGGAGCAAAATTTGATTTCATGATACAAACTTCAGCTCTAGGTCTACTTTAGATGTAGAATGGATTAACTTGAAGGGAGGAAAGGCAATGGAGAAAAGAAAGGCAAGACAGACATCTAGACCAGTCCTTCCTATCAGTCAGAGGGGAGAGTTTCTGTTCCTGTGGTTCACGAAGCCCATGTAAAACTAGCTATTAAAACTGGATGTGTGCATCAAAATTACCTGAAAATCTTTCTAATGCATAATGGAGATCCTGAGATGTACACCTCTCACAAGCTCTCACAGGTAGTGCTTGGCTACTGATTTGGGACCCGCAGTTCTTTAATTAAAAAAATATATTTCTTATTTCTTGATTGTGGTGTATGTGTGTGTGTGTGCATAGGATGGAGGTTGATATAGGTTGATATATGTTGAAGCTTGATCATCACCTTACTTTTTTCTTATTTTGTGCCTTTCACTGAACCTGGCTTGACCAGTGAGTTCCAGGAATCTGTCTGTTTCCACTTCACTCAGTGCTGGGGTTAGAGACGAATGCTGCCATGTCAGGATTTTATATGGGTACTGGTCAAATGCTGTGAGACAAGTATTTCAGCAACCTAACCACCCCCCAGTCCCTAGGACCCAGACTTCTAGAAAGAATATACTCTGAGTTGTATGTGGTTGGAGATCTGGCTTGACTTTTCTGGCTTGTGTTCTAGAGTCTCTCTCCATGGCTGATACCATCTTTGGATGTTATAAACTTGTGGTTAATTTTTTAAAAATTAAACTTATAATTTCACATTTAATATATCTTACCTGGCAAAATTTGGTTAAGTTTCCAGTAGGAAGAATGTTCGTGGAAAAATAAATGGATGCAAAGCTGTTGAGAGAAAGATAAGGGATAATCAAGAAAAGAAAATCAATTTCATTTTCGTTACTGTTGATAATAGCTCTTAACAGAACAAATACTGTAATAAGGACAGATAAGTTATATTCTACACCAGCTTCTATTAGCAACTTAAACACATTTGTAGATGAAAAAGATGCAATTACATCTATACAGTGTCTGGTTAAAAAGGAAATTTTTATGATTGAACCATCAATTCTATTGAATAGAAAACATCAAAATCACACTGATAACTCAATGCTCTAAACAATCTTAATTAACATCTATCATGACCCATGTTTTTATGGTGATATTATAGTAAGTTCTTAGAGACAGAATCTTAGTGTGTAGCTCAAGCTGGCCTTGAAATCAAGACCTTCCTGCCTCAGCCTCCTGAGTGCTGGAATTTCAGATATGAGCAACATAGCCTGCATTTGTGAGGGCAGGTAGGGAGAAAGGGCTTCTTCAGACATTATTCTTAGCATTTCCCTGGAGGGCAGTGGTGATGGTGGAGGGCGGTCCTGGCAAGGAGGGGGTTGAGGCTTTCCTTCAATGGACAGCCAACTCATTCAGAAGCAGGCTTTTTATCACAGCTGCTAGATTCCTCCTCTGGTGAAGCCCCAAATCAGATGGATTCAGGGCAATCATTGCTTCTATGCTTCCTTTCTCCTTGCAAGAACCTAGCCTGGCACCATAGGCCTCACTGTGAGACATTTTTGTTTGTTTTTGCAATGTAAAACTAAATTTAATGGCCAAGGCCTGGCAAGATTCGCTTGTAGAGACAGTGGTCATTCTTTCTGTGCATCAACACTTGCTCTGCTTCTCCCACCAGACATGAGAGCTGGACACACACACATATGGTACACACACACACACACATACACACATGGTACACACACATATGTTACACACACATGGTACACATACATATGGTACATACACACATACATATTGGCTGACTGGCTTCTGGATGGAGGCCAATCACAGCTCAAACTCTGCCCTTCCAAAGTTCAAAAAGCCCCGATGTTTGAATGTGAATCAGGAGTATTACCTTTAACTAGGGCTCTGTGTGTGTGTGTGTGTGTGTGTATGTGAGCGTGTGCATGCATGTGTGCACACACACAGGTGTGTACCAGTGCATGTGAAGGCTGGAGGATGATGTTGAGTGTCCTCCTCTATCACTCTCTGCTTAGTTTCTTTGAGACAGTGTCTCTCACAGGATTGGTTAGCTGATATACCCCAGTGATTTTTCTTGCGGTCTCGGCCCTCTCCCACCCCCAGTGCTGGGATTACAGGCACACGAGGGTATGCCTAGCTTTCTAAAGTGAGTGCTGGGGACCTGAACTCAGGTCCTCACACCTACACTCTGAGTACTCTTATCTGCTAGCCCAGATTCCCCAGCACTGAACTTCATTTTTCAAATGTCTAAGTCAACACAAAGTTTGCAGACATGAGTCGGCTCAGAAAACTTCTCTCTCACCATCGAGGTTTGAAGCGGGGGAGGCACACCTCCTCTACGGGACTAAATATAACCTATGATGTCTTTACTTTAGAAAGACATGATGAGCCCATGCCTGTGTTCACCAGGTATTTTCTCCTTAGACTATTACAGCAATGCTGCTTCTCAGTAGCTAATCATGCCAAGGCGCCTGCAGACGTCGGCTTGTCAGTTTGCCTGGGCTAGACACTTGACATCTTTAAGTTGCTAAACTCCATCCAAGGTTAACTGCACTGGTGTGTCAGCAAAAGCCATATTCTTTTATCTTTGTTGAAATAAAAATACCAGCTGCAAAGAGGTACTGAACTTTAAGATTGCCGTAAAAGCAGTATTCAACGGGAGCCTTGCCCAGCATGGATACCGAAGGCTGAGCAGAAACCGGCAAATGTGACGTGATTAGAAATGAAGAAGTCCTTAGAGATGTACGCTGTCAGAGGAGTTGAGGACCACTTCCAGACGGAAGAGATGAGAGCAAAGATGAAAGGGTGCATGTGATCAGTACAAAGCACGGGTGGTCCTTGTGTTTATTTAGTTAACGAATGTACTCGCTTAAAGACCTTAGTTTCAGGCATTACATATTGTAGAGGCCTACTACACTGGTGGACCAAAGGAGTTTTTGGTTTGACCTCCCTTGGCAAGGTTTTTAAACAAATGTATATTAGTGGTTAATATTAACACATCGGAAGATTTTACGTTAAAAGCTCTTGGCTTATAAAGCTGGGGGTGTGGCTCAGTTGGTAGGGTGCTTGTTTACCAGGCGTGAAGTCCTGAGTTTGATCCCTGGCACTGTATAAACTGGGTGTGGTGGCACATGCATGTAATCCTAGTGTTTGAGAGGTGGAGGCAGGGGAATCACAAGTCTCTCTGATGTAGGAGGGTCATCTGTCTATGTGTTACTTTCATTGGTTAATA
>LOJH01041967.1:0-14293 GCA_001685095.1 Ellobius talpinus | reverse complement strand
AGGAAGGAAGGAAGGAAGGAAGGAAGGAAGGAAGGAAGGAAGGAAGGAAATGCCACAAAGAAATATCAGACTCTGTCCTGGGAAACATGCAAGCCACTATGCTGAGATCACTTTATGCCCATGTCGATTACTGAAAATAATGCTATGCATTTCTGGTAAGGATATAGTAAGAGCTCAGAACCATCTAATGAAAGTCTGTTTTCCTTGGCTCAAGAGACAGCTCACTTACACATGTGCATACATGGGTATATCCTGCTCATAGTACAAGGCTTCATGAAGTTAGACTCAAGTAAAAAAAATTTACCATCTAAAAATTACTGAGATAAGTAAACTAATATTCTGTGCCTTAGAGACTCCTTGATTCCTACATAATTGTAAGCAAACTTAAATTTGTTTATCCTGCTTAATAGTGTCATTCAATATCTCCAAATCCAATTTCATGCATCCAGTATTTAAAAAAATATAAGCTTCTGTGGCAGTCCCCAGCTTAATCTCCAAAACACTATTGTGCTCATTTACCTTATATTCAAGTCTGTTGAATAATGTATCTCACTTCATATCTTGCCCAATGCTTACACAGCTGTCAGCTATAAGATAAAATCCATGTTAGATAATCAAGGAAAGTTCTTAAGAAGTCTAAGTTCTCAGGCTTGCTTCCATGATATTCTATGAAAATCATCCATAAGTTAAAGACAATGTCTATTTCTTTTGAATTATTCAGTGTAGCATTTTGCCTGGTACTTTAAGCGTGTATTTCCTAATTAGCATTTTAAGATATTTACCTTTTGTGTATCTATTATTCATTATGTATTTTTAAGCTCATTCTCTCATATTTTTAACTTTTATTAATTAATTTTTTTCATTTGACTTCCCTATTTTTTTAATATTTTATGGTTTATTTAACTTCATTCCATGTGCATTGCTGTGAAGGTGTCAGATCCCCTGCAACTGGATCCCCAGACAGTTGTGAGCTGCCATGTGGGTGCTGGGAATTGAACCCAGGTCCTCTGGAAGAGCAGTCAGCGCTCCCAACCACTGAGCCATCTCTCCAGCCCGACTTCCCTATTTTTTCCATCTATAATGAGTCTTTTCTCTTCCCTTTCCTCTCTCCAAACCTTCCCAAATACTACTCTTTTCTCTCCTTCAACTTCATTGCCTCTTTTCTCACAATGTTCCCTGAGCCTTTGGTGCAGGAAAGTTTTGTACATGTATCCTCTGAAAATGGGCTCCACAACTCTGCATTTTGATTGGTTGTTGTTTTCTGCAATGGCATCCTTCTGTTTCAAGTCTTTGATGGGGAGTGAAGACTGCACTTATCTGTGGGTATAAGGACAAATGTTTATAGCTTGTTTCTAGTCATTTTGCTGATTTAGTAAATTGGTGGTTTTAGATTCTCCTCGTGACTTCACAAGCACTGAGCAGTTAGCTAGGTTTCCAGTACCAGGTATGATTTTTTTTCTTGTTAAGCAGGTCTGAAGTCTAATTAGAGAGCTGCTGGTTACCACAAGGTATGTGTGCTATTACTATAGACTTAGGGTTATCACACCACACTGGTTTTTGATGTGGTTCATAGGAGTTATAGCTGAGTCGAACTGTTCGCCCTCCTTTGGAAGCTTGCACGGTCTCTTCAGTTCCCATAAAACTAGTCCTCAGTGATATGATGTTCATATCAGTTCCTGCTCAGGGGTGGTCTTTGGCTCTTGGAGGAAACACCATCAGCCTAGGTGAGAAACGTTCACTGAAGCAGTTATCCATATATTTGTATACAGCAATGAACACATCAGAGTAAGTATCCATGGAGTAGGGTGCCGAGTCTTTCAGGCAAATGCTAAGGAATGTCATAGCTGGATCATGTAGTAGATTTAATTTTAGCTCTTAAATTTCTCCACACTGAGTGGCTATAGCAGTTTGCAATATCACCAAAGGTTAATGAGGGTCCCTTTCTTCCTGAATCCCCTCCATTTGCTGTTAGTTGTTTGCTTGATCTTTGTCATTCTCATGGGAAGATGAAATCACAAAGCCATTTTGACTTGTATTTCCCCACTTATTATATATGATGAACATTTCTGAGATATTTCTTAGAAATTTTTGAGAACTTTCTATTGAGGTCCCTGGTCCATTTGTCATAGGGGTTATTTGGGTTTTTTGATTCTGTTTTTTTTCTTTTTTAAATCTTTGAATATCCTCTGTTAGATGCATAGCTGGCAAAGAGTCTCTTTGATTTTGTGGGTTTCCTATCTGCGTAGTTGATTGCTTCTTTAGCTGTGCAGAAGCTTTTCCGTTTCATGAAATGCCACTTGTCAACTATTGGTCTTAATTCAAGGTTAAACTGAGTCCTTTCATTAAAATTCTTTCCAACATCTCTAACATGTGGGATATCACCTATGTTTTCTTCTAGCAGTTTCTGTGTTTCAGGTTTCATGTTTAGGGCTTTGATTCATTTGAAGTTAGCTTTTGCACAAAGTTATAGATATGGGCATAATTTCATTTTCTGCACCCAGTTTTCCCAGCACCATTCGTTTGAAGATGCTTTCAAATATTTCTTTGGCATGATTTTGGCATCTTTGTCAAATATTAAATGACTGAAGTTATGTGTACTCATGTTTGGGCCTCTGATTTTGCTTCATTGGTCTATGTGTCTGTTTTGTGTCTGTACTGTACCATATTGTTTGTATTACTGTGGATCTCTAATAAGGCTTAAAATCTAGAATGATAATCCTTCAAGCATTGTTCTTCTTGCTCAGGATGTTTTTGACTCTCTGAGGTCTTTGTTTTCCCAAACGAATTTTAGGATAGGTTTTTCTATTTCTGCAAAGAATGAAATGGGGATTTTGATCAGAATTTTATTGAATCTGCATATAGCTTTTGACAGAATGGTCATGTTCACAATGTTGATTCTACAAGTTCATGAACATGGATGTCTTTTGGTTTTCTAGTGTCGTCTCTATTTTTTTCTTCAGAGGTTTAAGTTTTCATTGTATGGGGGTCCTTCATTACTTGGTCAGTTTTATTAACATATTTTATTTTAACTTAGGATATTGTGAATAGGGGTGTATCCATGATCTGCTCCATGTGTTTGTTGTTGGTATATAGAAAAGTTATTGAACTGGGCAAATTGATTCTGTAATCTGTCACTTTGCTGGAATTATCAATTCTACAAATTTTCTGGTAGAAATTGGGGGATCTCTAATGTATAGTTTCATGTCATCTGCAGGTAGGGAAAGAGTGACTTCTTTTCCTATTTGTATCCCTTTAATTATTTTTTTCTTTACAGAACCAACTAGTGCTTGGAGCACAATGTTGAAAAGGAGTGGCGACCGTGGATTTTTGTGGATTGTTTTAAGTTTTCCTCAAGGTAGATGATGTTGGCTTTGGGTTTCTCATATATAGACTTTTTTGTGTTCAAGTATGTTCCCTTTAGCACTACACTCTCTAGGACCTTTTAACATGAAGGAATACTGAATTTTTTCAAAGGCTTCTTCTATATCTATTAAAATTGATTGTGTGATTATTGTCTTGAAGCCCACTTTTTTGGTTTACTAGATTCATCGAGTTTCATGTGTTTAACCATCCTTGAATCATTTATTTTAGGGATAATTTCAGTTTGATCATGGTGTATAATCTTTTTGATGTATGTTCATATTTTGTTTGAGTATTTTTAGTATTTGTTGATCAGAAATATTGATCTTTAGTTTTCATTTCTTTGTTGTTATATCTTTATCCAGTTTGGTATTAGACTTTGGGAATGTGCCTTCCATTTGTTTTTTGTTTGTTTGTTTGGTTGGTTGGTTTGACTTTTTTTCAGTAGTTTAAAAAGAGCTGGTTACAAATCAGAATGTCTGGTAAGTTCTGATGGAAATTCATCTGGTTCTGAGCTTTTTTTTTCCCTTTCTTTTGTTTCTTCATTTTTTCTTTTTTTTTTTTACTAGAAAGCTTTCTATTGCTTTTTCAATTTCTTAATTATTTATGGGTATTTTAGGATTTTTTTTTCTTCTTCTTGGTTTAACTTTGGTGGTTTGGCTGAATCTAGAAATTCATCCATTTCTTTTGGATTTTCTAGTTTAAAGGAAGACATGCTTTTAAAATATTCCTTTATAATATTCTGAATTCCTATGGTGTTTGTTATAATGTTTCCCTGTTTATTTGATAGTCTATTAATTTGGATCCATCTTCTCTTTTTATTAATTGGGCCAAGAGTCTATCATTTTTTTTATCTTCTCAAAGAACCAGCCCAGTTCTTAGATTTGTTGATTCTTTGTATTGTTTTCTTTGCTTCTGTTTCTTTAATTTCTCCTCTTTTATTTTTTATTATTTCTTGTCATTGGCTGGGTTTGGATTTTTTTTCTTATTTTTCCAAACAGTTTGAGTTTCATCATTGAGCCAGTATTTGTGCTCTTTTCAAGTTTTTAATGTTGGCAATGGAGCTATAAATATCCCAGCTTCCAACATGTCCCAGAGGCTTTGTTGTATACATTTTAATTTAGTTCCAGAAATTTTTTTATTTATTTGTTTTCATTTCTTACCTTTGACTCATTCATCATTCAATAATATGTTATTTAAGCTATATGAGTTTGCATAATTATTAGCAGGTTTCTTTTTTTACTGATAGTGTTACATTTTATTACATTTTGTCCAGATAGGATATAACGGGTGATTTCAATCTTTTTGAATTTATAATGACCTAATTTTTTGTCCCATGATGTGGTGTATTTTAGAAAAGTGTTCATATGCTGCTAAGTAGAATGTGGATTTTTTTCTGATGTTTCTCTATTTATTTTTTGTTCAAATGACATGTCTTTGGGAGAAAGCAGAGTATTGAAATCACCCAGCATACTATTAACTGATTAATGTTAATCTGTCTTTAAATTCAGTAGTAGATTTATATAAAATATATATATATAGGATGTTTCAGAGTTTGGTGCATATTTATTTAGGATAGTAATGTTTCCTTGGTTAATTCTTCCCTTAATTGGAGTGAGTGTCCATCTTTATCTCTTCTTAGTAGTTTTAGTTTGAAGTCTGTTTTGTCAGGTATTAGTTCAGCAATGCTTTTTTACTTCTTAGTTCCAGTTAGTTGTGCTACCTTTGTCCATCCTTTTACTCTAAGGCAGAGTCTACAACTAATCTACAACTCAGAGGGAATGGATAGATTTTGTTTCTTAAACCATTCAGTTAGACTGTGTCTTTTAATTGGAGAATTGAGGCCATTGATATTTAATTGTTTTATTAAAATGTATGTGAGTTGTGTTCATCGTATTGTTGTTTTATTGTGTCAATGTTTGTGATCATCATGGTATTTTGTATTTTGGTAATTATGTCTTTCCATAGGCCTTTGGTGCCTCTCCTTGGCCTGAGATAATTCTTCCTGTAGTTTCTTTAGGTTTCATTTGGTGGATACAAATTGTTTTCGGCTGTTTGTATCCCGAAGCTTATTTTCTCCTTCAATAATGGTAAATAATTTTGTTAGAGAAGTTTTTCTAGTTTGTTTGTAAGAGTCTTTTAGGACTTGGAATGCATTGCTCCAAGTTATTCTGGTTTTCAAAGTTTCCATTGAGAAATCAGATGTTATTCTGAATTTTCTTTTATGTGTGATTTGCATCCCACCCAAGCAGCTTTCTATACACTTTGCTATGTATACTTTAAGTTTAAATGTCCTGAGGATTTCCTTTTCTAATCTTGTCTATTTGGTATTCTGTGTGATTCTTGTATTTTTATGGATATTTCCCTAGTTAGGAAAATTAGGGAAATTTTCTGCTATGATCCTTTCAAAGATTTTGTCTTATGCCATTGAATTGCTATTCTTCTTGTTTATGCCTATAATTCAAAGCTTTGGTCTTTTTGTGTACGTTGTTCAGTGTTTCTTATTTGTTCCTTTTCTGTATTTTTAGTTTTTCAGTTTCTTGCTGGTTTGTACTGCATTGTCTATGTTATCTCTCAGATCTGGCGCTCTATATTCTGCTTGATTCTCTCTACTTGTAAGACTGTCCTTTGAATTTTCTAGTTCGACATTTGCATTTTTCAAGTCCATCTTCATTTCATCTTGACTCCTCTTCAGTTTTTCCTTCTCCTTCTTGAATTCCATTCTCGGGCTTGGATTGTCTTTGTCATGTTCATCAGCCTTATCTTTTCTGGATCATTACCCAGGCATTTATTCTACCTATGCTCTTTATCCTTGATTTCATTGAGTGGTTTCTTTGCATCTTCTTTAGACTTCTTGAATTTTTAAACAAAGTTTATGATTGTTCTTTTAAATTCTGTGCCCCAGTTTCATCTAGGCAATTCTCAAGGGCAAGAATTCTTTTAGAACTTGTATCGTTTGGAGAGACGATACTGGCTTGATCTTTCATAATATTACTATTCTTGTGATGAGATCTGTACATGAAGACTTCCTTTGTTACTTCATGCTAGACACTGGAGGAGGAAGTGGGAAGTCTGGGTATGGAGCTGAGTGGGAGAAATAGCTAATAAGGAATCTGTGGGTGGATACAGGTAAGTCAGGTCCTGGTGCAAGTAGGTTGGTTTACTAGGCTGGGGCACAGGCTCATATATTATTTTTAATTAGCTAAACTACTCATTTATAAATAAAAAACCATGCATTTTAAAAACAATACATTTTAAGATTTATCTAGGCTTTTATGCAACATAATGTTCTATTGAATTGCAGAAACCCATATTTAGCTATCCACAGTTTCCTGAGAATGAGAGACATCAACTGTGTAGGTCTGAAGTACTTGTTCCACAACAGAAGCATTGTTCCCTTAGACAGTTTAGCAGGTGCTTTTCAATACAGTGCAGTCACTATAAGCTTTAACAACCACAGCAGGGATGTTTCATCTTTGCTTTTTCCACTTTCAAAGATCAGAATACAAAGCTGTCATTTTTGCTCTGTATATTTTCTTACCATAAAATTTCTTGTATTTTTCTCCAGTTGGCAGAAATTGTCCCATTCTATCATTAATTTCTCATTGGGGAGTGAAAATTACTTTTTTTAAAACAGTATTTAGTTGGAGAGGTCCCTACTTTTGTGAAGCAAAGTAAAACAATCTTAATTATCCTTATAATACAGAAATTAAATATAATGATAAAAACTATAGCAAACTTACTTATGCTGAAAAAGCATACCTATGTAAATTAGCTATATTTCTGACAAAAAACTTTTGTGATATCTATTCTTGGTTGTCAACTTGACTACATCTGGAATTAACTAAAATCCAAAAATGGCTGGGCATACCTAAAAGGGTTTTTTTTTTTCTTAAAGGGGTCTTTTGAAGTAGGAAGATCCAGTTCTAACCATGATCTTTGAGGTGGGAAGACACACTTTCAATCCATAATGTTTTAGGTAGGAAAAGCTACCTCTAATCTGGAACAATCTTGCTGCTGGAAGCCTATATAAAGGACATGAAAGAGAAAAGTTCTTTCTCTGCCTCTACCTCTGCCATCACTAGTAAGTCCATTCCTTTGCTAGCATTAGAGCCTACTTTCTTGGGATTCTGGTTTATACTGAAGACCAGCTGAGACATTCAGCCTCATGGACCAAACAATTACTATATTCTTGAACCTTTCATACATAGGCAGTCATTGTTCTTGGAGTTTCCATACGTAGGTGTTCATTGTCAGTTTAATTAGACCACAGCTGATAAGTCTTTCTAGTGTGTGTGTGTGTGTGTGTGTGTGTGTGTGTGTGTGTGTGTGTTTAAATCAGGCAAAATTTATAGAATTTCAAGCATTCTCTGGTATCATCTGTGAAGTAATAAGAAACAAAAGGAAAAAGGTCAAAAGGAATGCTGTGGGATAATTCTGTATGCTGTGACTATGTATTATTTTCATTGGTTGGTAATAAGCTGATTTGGCCTATAGCAAGGCATAAGGCAAGGTGGGAAAGCCAAAGCAAAAATACTGGGATGGAGAAGGGTGGAGTGAGAGAAATGTGAGCCTGCTGCCAGAGGAATAAGACATCCTAGAGGACAGGTAAAGCCTCAAGCCACATGGCAAAATGTAGATTAATAGAAATGAGTTAATTTAAGTTGTAATAGCTAGTTAGTAATAAACCTGGGCTATAACTGAACATTTCATAGTTAATATAAGTTTAATGAGATTATTTAGGACCACAGAGTCAAGACAAAAGAAAAGCTCTGCCTCTCTTTACAAAAGACACTATGTCTTTGTGTATCTGCTTCAATAAAAGTGGCAAATCAGTTCTTGGGAGATGGCTCAGCCAGTAAAGTGTTGCTACACATACATAGGGACATAACTTTGAATCCTGTGATTATTAGTTTTATGTCAATTTGTCACAGGATAGAGTCATCAGAAGGGAAGGAATCTTAGTTAAGAAAAATGCCTCCATAAGATCTGACTTTAAGGCATTTTCTTAATTAGTGATTGGAGAAGGAGGACTCAGACCCTCATGGGTGGTTCCATCCTTGGGCTGGTGATGGTAACTTCTATAAGAAAGCATACTGAACAAGCCATGTTGAGCAAGTTAGTAAACAACACTCTTCCATGACCTCTGCATCACCTCCTGCCTCAAAGTTCTGCCCTGTTTGAGTTTCTGTCCCGACTTTGATGATGAACAGTGATGTAGAAGCATAAGCTAAATAAACCCTTTTCTCACCAATTTGCTTTTGGTCATGATTTCATCACAATAGTAACCCTAACTAGGACATATCCCTAATACTCATGTAAAGAGAGAGAGAGAGAGAGAGAGAGAGAGAGAGAGACTTGTTAATGAATACCTGAAACCTCTGCTCTGAAAAATTTTGAAATAGGAGTATCCATTGACAGCCAGTCTAGGTGAATCAGCAAGCTCCATGTTCAGCGAGAAAATCTGTCACATTAAAAAAAATTAAAAAGGAGGGATATGATTGAAAAAGACTTCTGACTCAACTGCTGCCCTTCACATGAATATGAACCACTCCATATTAATATGAATATGGACCACTACATCCCAACACACACATACACAATGGCAAAACTGTACAGAGACAGGAGATACTGAGAATATCCCAATAGTATGCTATTGTTCACTTTCATTTTATTAATGCAAGAAAAATGTAATGTTAAAGATTTTAAATATTGGACCTAGAGAGGTGTCTCAGTAGTAAATCACTTAAAACACTTGTTGCTCTTGGAAGGTCCCTGGTTCAGATCTCAGCATCTTTGTAGAACCTAACAACAGTCTGTAACTCTAGTGAAAGAAACCCAGTGCCTTCCTCTGGCATGTAAAGACACTGCATGTACATGGTACAGAGCTATACATGCAGGCAGAACATCCATACACATATAATAAAAGTTAAATAAATAAATCTTAAAAAATAAAAAAATCTCACAAGTTTTTATATAATCAGAACTATTCCATTTATGCTATTTGGAAACAATAACTGAATATTTAGTATATTCACTTGTAGATTTATTATGGAAATAATTTAATTAAATCTGAATTTTCTGCTATTATTATTTTACAAATATTTTTCATACTGGATATATTAGTATATATGAGGTTTCCTAAAAATATGGTAAGATACACTACTAAGTTCTTAGATGAAGTTTAATTGCTATTTCTAAATTGAGATCACTAAACCTATGGAGGTGGCTATTTGTTAATAACTGAGCAGACTGATAAACAAATCTATAGATGAAGATTTCAAAATTTTACTCCTTGTGACTTTTGTCCCATGGATTCTATAAATAAGTTATACATACTACACAGCATTTAGCCCATGTAGCTTTGATGTAGTTGTTGTTCTTACATTCCTAGGCTGTTATTTTAGAACATCTCCAAAGGACTACTAAAACCACATAAATTAATCTACTATTATTGGTAGGCCTTCTACAAATGAACTGAGTAAAAGCCACTGGTGACTTATTTATGAAGATGTACTGAAAAATTATTTTCTCTTTCTTGTTTTATGATTTCAAAGCCTTCACAAATATTCATAAAACTCCAGAATGTAAACATTAGTAACTGCTCATTTTATTCTAATTTTTACAGCTGAGTGATAACAAGAGACATATTATTTCTTTTTCATTCTCAAAAGTTATATTTTAACTATGTACATAGCAATAGTTGAGGAATCCAAATAGCATGTGAAATAGACAAACTAAACAAAAGTAGCAGACAAATTAATATTTCTAAGTGAGAAACACTGCAGAAAACCTAAAAGGGAAGAAAAATTGAAAAGTTAGATCTTAAACAGATTTTACTTCAAATTGTCTGGGTGAATAATGAAGGTAATAAAATTACCCTTAATTTACTCAGTGAATTTTCATCAATCACGTCTTAAAATGTCTGGAACAGAAAACTACTAGTTTAATACTACTAGAAAAATTATCTGAAGAATCAGATCCACAATGATAGCATTTTAAAATCAATGTAATCTTGAATTAGGTGGAACTTGTCATACACCATGTGTATAGGACTTGCATAAGGTTGAGGCAATGGCTCTAGGAGGGGATTAATCTTACAAAGGAAACTTCTACAGATAGGTAAATCATATCAAGGATGTGTGAAAAATGAACAGGAAGCTCTATTTAATGTTAAATCAATCTTTAAGAATGTCAGGAAGATGGAAAAACTGTCAGAAGATAGAAAAAGGACTAACAGGATACAATTTTCTGTGTAATGTACAATTGGATATCTGACAGTAATCCTTCCAAAATATTATCATAGATTTTTTGACATATGATCTAAATTCACAGGGAAGAGCCCACTCACTTGTTACTAGAATTACATGTAACTTTACTAAAATCAAGTCACTTCCAACAGTGATTCTCTTTCTGTTGAGTTTGTTTTAAAAGTAAAGGCCGATTAGCAGATTTCATTTAAATCAAGGTTCAAAAAATCAGCCAAAAGATAACACAATGACTTACAAGCAATTCTCAAGCAAAATCAAGTAATATATTTTCTCCATGAAAATAGAAACTTAGTGTGGACTGAAAAGCAGATCTAGTCTTGTAAGTTTAGATCACCCTTGACTCTTCCAACAGCTCTGCAGTCTACAATGTGACTGACTATGCTAAAATACTCACTGATACTATTCAGTTCTGCCGAGATCGGCATTCTAGAATCTGGACCATGAAATCCCACTTCTGGTCAGCATTTCAAAGACAGATTGTTTTCTTTAATAGGGGTTTGTGTATATTGATAATTTTAAGTCAAATGTTCACTAAAATTCAAAATGATATATTTTATTTGATGGGTTTTGGAATCATCTCATTTTCATAAAAAGTAACATTTGTAAATCTTTCAGGAGGTTAGTGTGATTGTGTGTATGTATGTGCATGCATGTGTGCACGTGTGTGTGTATGTGTGTTCTTGCCAGTCTAAATTCCCTGAAAGACAGAAAAGATCAAGAATAACCCTGAAGGACTTATGTCCCAGGTTCTTCTCAGTATCAGTATTAGACAAGATATAAAGTTTTGATACTCTGTTGTGTTACAAATGATTAAGAAGCCCAGAAACTAGGAGGTATTAATTGATGGAGATCCTGATAAGATGCACAAGAGTTAGACTGTTGGACAGAATATGTTCAGAAAATATACTTCAAAGTAAATCAAACAAAACAAAGAATCATGTAAACAATTCTTAATTTTATGTCTGAGAAACATAGCACTGATCTTTAAAGTTCTACTTGCTTTGTTAAATTTCATTAAACAAAGTAAATGAGCACCAGTAACTTTCTCAGACGTTTGTCATTTGAGAAAAGAATAACAACAAATGATTTAATAAATGTGTTTTAATCAAACCTATGTTGATTTTATTTAAAGACATTTGTTAAATTCTCTCACTCCTAAAATGAATAACAAATACATTAAATAAAAGCTTACACACAAATCAAGCTTTAAATATGATTTATTCCATTGGCTAAAACTTATCAACACTGAAAAAAATCAGACATTAACCAGATTTAATTTAAAGCTTACATCTCTAGCCTTTTTCAAAGATGCAAAACCAGTCCTTAATTACTGCATGTGCTTAATACCACACCTTCTTGCTTAGGCCACAATTAAACACAGGGTCGGGTGTTGGTGAAGCATGCTTGTTCTTCCTGGCTGTCTGGCTAGGCTAACTTAAACCCGAAATAATCACACAGAAACTGTATTAATTAAATCTCTGCTTGACCCATTAGCTCTAGCTTCTTATTGGCTAACTCTTACATATTAATTTCACCCATTTCTATTAATCTGTATATCACCATGTGGCTATGGTTTACAGAGTAAAATTCCCAGCGTGTGTCTCTGGTGACTCCACGGCTCCTCCCTGACTCTGCCCTTCTTTCTCTTAGTATTCAGCCTAGATTTCCCTGCCTAGCTAAGTTCTGCCTTGCTATAGGTTCAAAGCAGTTTATTTATTTATTAATGGTAATTACAGCACACAGAGGAGACTCACACATCAGTCGGGAATATTATTGGGCTAACGTTTTTTGTCTTTATGGATGATTAAAATGTTAGTGGATTAAGTCTGTGAGTTTCCTTATCAAGTTTTTTGACTTTTGTAGGGAAAGACAGAACACCTCCAGTTTATTTCTAGTTAAGCTGAGTATTGGAAAGATTACAGAGCAGCAGAGCAAACTGGGGAAAGTTCGAGAAGGAACGTTGTAATTTTTCTCTGTAAAGTGTCAAAATAATGATGAATTAGAGGGGTCCAGTCCCTTAAGTTGCAAAGATCAAATAACTTAGTTCTAATAGATAAGCTGTAAAAAGATAACATGTTGCAAAAAGTTGTGCCTCTAATATTATTTTTACCTTTTATTGAAAATGGAATTTCTTTCTCACATAATATATCTTGATCATGGTTTCTCCTCCCTCTAACTCCAAGTTCCTCTTCACTCTCCTCATTTCCAGACCCTCTCCCTTTCTGTTTCTTATTAGAAACAGATTTCTAAGAGACAATAAAATTGTAACAAGCTAAAATATAATAAAATAAAACAAAAACTATCATATTGGGGTTGGGCAATAACCAACCAATATCTGGTTTAACAATATCTGGTTCCACAAAATGGAATCTATACCTGATATTGCTTGAGTGACTAAGAACAAGAGAATCGACAGTTCATGGACCTAGGATAAAACCACATACTATTATTTAAAAAACAAACAAATGAATAAGATTTCTGGTATACCTATAGATCAATGTCTATAGTATTATTAGAAGAAATGGATATGAAATGTTAAGAAGAGGAATGGAAGTTATCTGAAGATGAAATCGTATCATAAGTAACAGGTAAACCGTCCTTTTTCCTTTATATGAGACATGACTTTCCTTAGATACTTACTCAGTAGACCACCCAACAGATATGTTTTCTCTAATACCACCCTAGGACAAAGTTGTAGCAGAATATCTCATGTCCAGGCACCAGAGGGAAAGCAAGTTAACCTCTGTCATGAAACTGTGTTATAACTGGCCTGGCTCTTAATTTACAAATACCTTTTGTTGTCCTATGTGAATCTTGACAGAGAATTTTCTATGGATACAAAGCCTATGCAAAACTTGATTCAGGGAAAACCCCAAAGCCATGGTACCTCATGAAAGAGGTATTTGCACCTGGCATTGTATCGTCGGAAGCTTCTATCAGTTTGTTTTGAGATATGGAAATCTTCTAGCTAAAGTGTAAATATAAGAAAAAATAAAGGTGCTGAAAGGCAAAAGAAAGCTGCTTCAGTTCACTGAGACTGAGTTCCTGCAGCCATGTGTCTCAGTGTGTCTCTGAGTCTTCATTTCATGGACCTGTGTGAACCCACGCACACACACCGAAATATTCATGACACAAAGTATTTCCTCATTTCCACCTTGATAACATTCACTTGTTTCATCCAATCCCTTTTGTCTAACCCCCCAACCCTGATTAATGCTTATACTTTATTGAATCCTAAGGCAGACATTTCTGGGTACAATAACTGCCATCATTCTTTGTGAACTTGAAATGCAGGTAGCATCCATCACTTTGGACTCCTAATTACCTGCACTTCTGTGGCAACCATTTCTGTCAGTCACTGTTATTACCATATCTAGGCCTTTTACAAACTCCATTATGTAGACCCCTCAGACAAGCCCTCACTCATACTACCCAGGCCACATTCAAGTACTCTTCACACTCATTCCATAGTTAAATTGCTATTTGTCCATCTTCAGTCTCGTATGTGCTCTTTTTCCCCTAACTTTTTTCTTTTTTTTAATTTTTTATTAAAAATTTCTACCTCCTCCCATTTCCCTCCCCCTCCCCCCACTCCCCCTCTCCCTTCTTCTCCAGTCCAAAAAGCAGTCAGGGTTCCCTGCCCTGTGGGAAGTCCAAGGTCC
>LOJH01041965.1:0-14293 GCA_001685095.1 Ellobius talpinus | reverse complement strand
GGGCATGGGAACTGGGATAGGCATGTAAAATGAAAAAAAGACTGTTTTAAAAAACATTAAAATTTAAAAAAAACAATAGAAGTCACCACAGTTATATAACTAAAAAAATCAAAGTTAGTTCAGAAATGAACATTGTAATCTCAACATGGTACAAACCCTGTTTAAATACCATAGGGCTTGAGGGTGACCTATAAAGGC
This sequence comes from Ellobius talpinus, assembly GCA_001685095.1. Taxonomy (NCBI): domain Eukaryota; kingdom Metazoa; phylum Chordata; class Mammalia; order Rodentia; family Cricetidae; genus Ellobius; species Ellobius talpinus. Next base: position 14,095 of record LOJH01041965.1, on the reverse strand, counting down.
TGTCTATAAAATCAATGATATGCAAGGGAATGGTCCATCTGCAAAACATGTCCTTCGCTGTTAAAAGTCTTCACACTCTCTCTCTACTGCTGTCATCAGGAAGAGGGAACACTCAGGGGCAGGCCATGGGCCCCACACTTCTACTCACTGTTGTGGAATTCTTTTCCTGGACAGGTTCCTGCGTGACTCTCTAAGGAGCACTGGGCTTCTCTGAGCCTGGAAGCCTCTCTTCAGGACTCACCTGCCTGATAGCATTGCTCTGCCTCCTACCTATCAATCCCCTTCAGCCAGTCAGCCCCTACAGCTTTCCATGACTCCTGTCTTTCCATTTCCCTGGCACTCCCTGCTTCCTTACCACTTTTCTGTCTTCTTGTGTCCCCTGTCACCTGGGAAGTAGGGCCCCTCTGTCCTAGTCTTCTAGGACTTTTACCTCTTTCAGAAATTAACTGCCTCCTAGTGATGCCCCGTGTCCTGCCCCTCCTCCACCTCCTAGTCACTGCCTCTATCCCAGGAATCCCCAGGACTTCAGTGCCATCCATTCTATTCATACTTTTCTGCCCTCTCTCCTAGAGTTCTTTGACTTAGAGGGTCAGAATGCCCAGTCGCAAAGAATTTTCTTATATCCCAGGACACTAGCCTCTTAACCTGCTGCTCTCTACAACTGTTTTTAGGATACCATTTGCTGGCCTCAAAGTACTTACAACCTCAAATTTGAAACTAGACACTTGGTGTTCCCAGTAACACAACTTCTTGTCTCCTGACAACCCTGCCTCCTAGGATTCCCTGTCCCTCAGGACTCCTCTGATCCCCTGTTCCTCTGGTCCTCAACACTGCCCTGTCCCTGAGCACGCCCTGTTCCTGAGCAAGCCACATCCCTGAGCACTGTCCTGTTCGTGAGCACTCTCTGTCCCTGAGCACTCCCCAATCCTGAGCACTTCCCATCCCTGAGCACTGTCCTTTCATGAGCACTCCCCATCCCTGAGCACTGTCCTCTCTCTAAGCAGTCCCCGTCCCTGAACATTCCTCATCCCTGAGCACTTCCCATCCCTGAGAACTCCCCGTCCCTGAGCACTTCCCATCCATGAGCACTGTCCTTTCTTGAGCACTCCCCATCTCTGAGCACTGTCCTCTCTCTAAGCAGTCCCCGTCCCTGAGCATTCCTCATCCCTGAGCACTTCCCATCCCTGAGCACTCCCCGTTCCTGAGCACTCCCCATCCCTGAGCGCTGTCCTCTTTCTGAGAACCTCCCGTCCCTGAGCACTCACCAAACCTGAGCACTACCCTGTCCCTGAGCACTCCCCATTCCTGAGCACTCCCATGTTCTTGAGCACTGCCCTGTCCCTTGGTACTTTTTGTTCCTGAGCACTCCCCATCTCTAACCACTCCCTGTCCCTGAGTACTCCCCATCCTTGAGCACTGTCCTCTCCCTGAGCACTCCCTGTCCCTGAGCAATCCCCATCCCTGAGCACCCCCATCCCTGAGCACTCCCTGCCCCTTAGCACTCTTGTCTTCTAGCACTCCTTGTCTTCAGTACTCCTTTGTGTCTTAGCACTCCCTGTCCCCGAGAGTGTTCCCCAGTCTCCTAGCACTTCCTATTCCATACAACTCTCCTTTGTCTGTGTATTTTACCTTCTCTGAGTATGCCACTGCTCCTCACAGTCTCTTCTTTCTGATCCCTCCCCTCTTTCCTAGCATTCCTCTGCTTCTGAGTACCCTCATGTTTTGGTGCCCCCCCTTTCTCTGAGTTCTCTGGAGTAGTCTATCTCTCCATTTTTTGAGTAATTCCCTGTCTCCTAGCACTCCCTGCCTCTTCTACCTCCATATCAGTATGGCTCCTCAGTTGGACAGACCCTTTTTCTCCTCATTCCCTGACCTTGTGCCTATCTCCCTGCTAGTGTCCTTAGTTTCCCAGCATTCCTCTGTTCTACAGCTTTAGTGTCTTAAAGTTTCTCATTGTTCTGTGACTTGTCAATATTTCAACAAATCCCAGGGACTTGCTGCTATTTTCTAGTAGCCCTTAGTTTTACACCACTATGTAAAATACAAGTTATCCCTTATCCACTAGTGCTCCCCAGTCTAGTATTATCTATATCCTATGCTCAGCAGTCTTCTAACAGCCTAGCGTCTTCATGCTCCCCAGAGTCCCAGGGCTCTTTTGTCATCTCCTACCAGACCTTGTCACCCTCAGATTTCCTTGTCTCCTAGTGTCTCCAGCGCTCTCAGGTTTCCTTTCCCTCTAAGGTCACACTCAGTCCTTTAAAAACTCCCTCTTCACCTAGCAGTTTCTGTTCTTCAGCACTTTTCAGTCCACCCATGATTTCACAGGCTTTTTTTCTATCTTTCCCCTGTGTCTTAATATTCCTTGTTCTCATAACCTTCTCTTCTGATATTTACTTGGTTTTAGTCACCTCCAGTCTCTTTTACTTTTCAACCCCTTAATTACAAAGGAATGAAGACTCTTCGAGTGTCCTGTTTAATAAGTCGCTCTTGTCTACAGGTCTTCTCTTAACAAAATGAACAATGACCAAACTCAAGACACCCTCCCAGAGAGAAACAGAGGGAATACAGAAAGGATTAGGTGACACTATGGTGCTTACTATTAGCAAAAAGGCACCACAAGAGGACGTGATTCTGAAAACTTAACCCAAAATATAGAGGTAAATAAGAAAGAATTTATTAGCAATAACCTCATATCTAGACATATTTTAATTGGTAAAAGTCACTTTGTATTTCCCCTTCTGGTGACCCTATTTAGGCCTAGAATTGAAACCAAAGCATGTTTAGGTGAGATTTTCACAGAGTAATCCTTCAAAAAGGTCAGTAATTCTACAAGGCTATCTAAAGCCTTCCTGTGGCAGATGCCAGGATGTCCCAGCATAGCTGACTCATTAGTGCCTTAATATGTTTCCAGAGAAATGAACAAGTGCGAAAGATGCACTTGCTCATTGTAGGCAGACAGGCCCCCTGCTGATGCTGGCATGGGAAACTCTAACACATAATATAAGAGCTATTTGCATTAGGAGCAACTTAAGGAGCTGACTTCTGTGACTGGCTACCTTGGGGAAGATGCTTCTTTGTAATCTTATTTCTTATATGTCATTATTTCTCATATTTCTTAACAGCTATCTTTGCCAATGGCTCCTGTCACAACTTGATCATCCCTAACACTGTTGTCATATGCTAAGCATGAAATTTCTTAGAATATGTCATTTCTTTTACCAAAGCTTGTGCTCCCCTGCCATTGGTCTCCTTAAAAACAAGGACTCTTCTCACAGCCACCTGGCAGACTCTGTGGAGATATTTTGTTTGTGATATAACAAATAAGGCTTGCCTGAGGCAGAGTACTGAGCTAAGCCAGTAGAGGCCAGGCAGTGGTGGCACACAGCTTTAATCCCAGCACTCAAAAGGCTGAGGCACAAAGAGGAATCTCTGTGAGTTCAAGGCCAGCCTGGACTACACGAGATCATCCAGCCTAAAAGAGAAGCAGAGCCAGGCAGTGGCGGCTCACACCTTTAATCCCAGACTAGGGAGGTGGAGACAGAAAAGGGATATGGCTGGGCAGAGAGAGGACTATAAGGCAGGAGAAGACAAGAGCTCAGAACATTCATTCTGAGGATTCCTGGAGACAGGATCTTGCCCACTTTCGTCTGAGGATTCAATAGAGGTAAAAGGTCTCTCTAAGAGGCTGGCTGCACTGCTTCTCTGATCTTTCAGCATTTACCCCAATATCTAACACTGGCTTTCAATTTTTAAGATCACTTAGAATTCGCACAAGCCTCCACTGGGCAACTCACCTTGTGCTTACGCTTGCCCTTAGGGACTGGCTTTTCCACAGCGGTGGCAGCAGTTTGACGCTTGGGTTTTGAGGCAGTCTCCTTGTGCTCTGTCTTGGCAGGTGTTGCTGGTACTGTGTTTTGGCCAGGTACTCTCAAAAGTAAGTCAAGGTCAATCTTCACCCAGAGGTTTTTTGGATTTTCGTGGTCCCGTAGTGGTGACAAAAGCTCAGTTTGCATGGCAGGAAGAGGTGAAAAAGCTGTCTCCTCATTGCTGGTGGATAAGCTGCTGCTGCTGCTGCTACTGGTGGTCAAGCTGCTAAGGGTCAGGCTGGCACTGAATGGATCCTTGGATTTGGAAGTGTGATTTCCGGGGGCAACACAAGGAGGCAGTACTTTGATCTGCAGGGTCTCTTCCTGGTCTGTGTTGGAGTCAGATGTAGATGAATCTGTTTCAATGAATTCGCGGGACTTTGGTACAATCTTTCCAGGCCCTCTATACTTCTTCTTCTCAGTGGCCAAAGAGGCGTGGGGCCTTGGTTCTTTCCTAGGGACTGGTTTATGGGCGGTGACTTTATTGCGGCTGCGTGGCGGGTCAGGAAGCTCTCCACTTTCTTTTTCTTTGGGAGTGCTGCTGGTAATATTTGGTTTGGGCCAGGTAAACTCCTCAAAGCTGGCGTTTTTCTCAACCTTTTTGGGGTGTTTCTTCCCAATTGTCCTTTGAGAAACTGTATCAATTGATGTTGACAACTTATGCTTCAAAGCCTTTGTTTCTGGGGTTTTCTGAGTGGGCCTAGGTCGAGCCTTCTCCCTAATGAGGCCAAGGAGAGGCCTTTCTTTGGGTCCAGCCACAGTCTGGCTTGGGTTTGGTTTCACTTTGACCTGGGCTTCCACTGGTTGTATTATTGGAGGAGGCAGAGAAATGGTCTCCATGGGTGTCTCATTTTGGCCACAAATAAATGACTTGTTCTGGGATGTGACTTTGTTCAGCCATTTGTCTAGCTGCCATTTGTTGGTGGAGGGTGGCTCAGGCTGCAGATTGAGAAATAGTATCAAGTATGAATTTCGCATGTGTGAACACTTTCTGTGTAGTGACTATTTGCTAATAAAATGTCGGATGGTGGGGGCTAGGAATGTATTTAGTAGAATAATTGCCTAGCATGCATGAAATCCTGGGGTTCATTCTTAGAACCATATAGACCAGGTGCGGCTCTGGAGAAGGAGCAAATCTTCAAGGATATTTTGGAGTATATATAAATTTTGGGCTTGTGACTATTTTTTGAGACCTTGTAAACAAAAACAAACAAACAGATGACCTTGAATATTAAGTGACAATCCACATGTACACACACACACACACACCATCATTGAGAAACATACTTTCAGAGAAGATTGAAAATGATTTGGTTTCCACTTGCATCTGACTAGATAAAAGCCATCCAGCTACAAACCAACCAAAGTCTTATTTTTTTTAGCACCAGTTTCTATTGTCCTTTTGAAAATATTCTCTACTCTAGCTACAAAGTAGTTCTTCTCAAGGAGATGCTTAAGACTGTAGCCCAGGGTTCCTGAGAGAGAACTCTGTTCCCAAAGTCTTTTGCTAAGAATCATTGACCAACCTGTTACCAGGAGACAGAGGTAATGGTGTCTAATCCTGAAAAGAATTCTAAGTGTTTTTCAAGCGTGTTTAGAAGGGTGTTCAGAAGGAAAAACTTTCCATCTTCAGAAATACTAGGATCTACTACACAATGCTGCCATTCATTGAAAAGAACACTATCTTTGTGTTTTTACTGAAGGATTAAAAAAATTGACTCCCTCAAACCACCAAACTTTCCTAAATACATGAGCAACAATCAATTTATGGGGCTGTATATGTGTAGACATTAGCATTTACTATTAAGCAATATAAATGGTATATTCAATTCAGGCTCCTGATATTCAACTCTGAATTCTACCAGTTTAAATAAAAAGCCGTCATTTTTATTACAAGATCTCTTCTTCTGAAAGCCTCTGATCATGTGGCACCAGTAAATAGAGGATAGCAGAATTAAAAAGAATTAAGTATTTGTGATCCCAGCCTATAGAAGATAATAGCAGGTAAGTATGAAGGAAACTATATGAGCTGATATTCTTAGCAGTGTAACTCCAGGGCTAAAACTAACTCTGACAGCTTACTGTCCTGGGTTTCAGTCCCAGCTTTACTACTGTATACCTATGAGAGCTTGCAGGTAGTTTTGGTTTAACTTCTCACAAACATCCATTGTCACCTACAAAATGGACTATAGTAAGAGAATACAGTATCGGGTTGTTAGCAAGAGGAAATGAGAAAATGTAAGTCAAGTGTCCAACACAGCATTTTTATTTTTAACAGCAATAAAATGACTACTGCCTCCTCTTTTTGATTATTGAAAAAGAAATGTATAAAGAGCAAGGAGATGAATTTCCTTGTTGTACCATATACAGACTCGGGAAGCCAAAGCACTTATCCTCAACTCATAGAAGATGGGAAGGGAAAAACCTAATTCTTCTATTTTAAAGGTAATTGTTCTGGTGTTCTGTGGTGCTAGGCTAAACATTTCATGACTTATTATTAACAGACACATGGTGTGAATTGAAATAAGGAGCATCTGACTACTTGAGTGCTGTTTTGCCTTTATGCAAAGGCATAGATCTCAAGTCTTCCTCATTTAGGATCCATTTATCACTTTAATGAATTAAAAATAGAGTTAGAGGTGGGAATCTTCAGACCCAGATGTGGGTCATGACTGGCTTTGTTTCTTCACTTAAAAAATTCATGGTAAGTTTCATCATTAATGTACTAGTTCTTTTTGTAGAATGAGGCTGGAGGCTCAGACTAGCTAAGTGACTCTCACAGAAAATCAGACATACAGCAAGCAATCTGTACAACACAAACTGAACCACACAGAATGAATCTATATATGTTAGGACATATACAGATATGTGCTTTAGAGAAATAATCTCATCAAGGCTCTGGCTACCTTTCTGAAGTAACTACCGTACTCAAGTACTTAGACTGGTGATATATGTGGCATGCTGCCTGATGCTCAGCACATAGACGGATGTTGGGGCCTTGACAACTTCACTCACCTCTGGAGTGGCCACTCGAGGAGCATCATTGGACTCACTGTCAGTAGTGCTGCTTTCAGTGTCTGAGTCTGATTCTGAACTGCTCTCTGACTCACTGGAGCTGCCAGACCCCCCCGCAGTTGGAGGCTGTGATGTGGCCAAGAGTGGGCTGAAAGAAAAATGGCATCATTTATTGCCTCATCTGGTCTCAGACTAGAAAGAAACAGCCCCATTCAACATAAAGACTTTTTAATGTGTGAGCTGAAGGCAGAGTAGAACACAGGATCCCCATCCAACAGAGATAAAATATAGGGCACCAGGAGCCCAGTGGCAGGGCCAACCTCAAAGGTTTGATTGGAACCAAGCACTTTGACCCAGCACAGCTTCTTTTGTCCCAGGAAAGCCTCCCCAGCATCATATTCCACGTGGAAACTTTCATCAGAGATTTCATACTTTATGGATACAGACTAGAACCTGAGACTTAGATGTTTAAATTTTCCATTTATTTCAGTTAATATTCCATTTTTATTGTTATCTTACTGCCATTCCTAAGTTCTTGGAGTATTGTAGACAAGTTCTGTCATTCAGTCCCAAATAAATACACAGAGGCTTATATTAATATAAACTCTTCTATTGTTCAAGCTTATTATTAATTACCACTTGCAACTTAATCCATAATTCTTATCTATGTTTAAGCATGTGGCATGATACCTTTCTTCAATAAGGCATTCTCATCTTGCTTCCTCTGTGTCTGACTGAAGACTGTGTCTCAGCCTTTTCTCTTTCCAGCATTTTCCTAGTCTGATTGCTCCACCAATACTTCCTGCCTGGCTACTGGTCAATCAGTGTTTTATTAAGCCAATATGAGTGATAAATCTTTACAGTGTACAAGAGCATTATCACACAGCAGAGTATAGTCCAGTGTAGTCATATTTCTAAGAACTGCTAACTTCAATTTTCCTTTTAGTGGAGGAAATTAAGGCCCAGGGTCAAGGAGGGACTTGATTAGACCTTGTGGCGGGGACTAGCATCTGGCACTATGGTACCCTAGCTCCTTTAAATGAGCTGTGCTCAGTCCATATTATTTCAATGGTCTGTTGGATCCAGGAGTAAAGAAATGAGAAAATGTACTTCTTTGTTTTCTTCACTATAATTTTTGAAACTTTTATCAAGGATGTAAGACAACTATCTCCAATTATTGATTTTTAAATGTGTAAAGCTGATCAAACAAAATATTTGAAGAGTTACACCATCTGCTACTCTGCCCTTGTTGGGAATCAGCTCTTAATTACCAATCATTGACTCTCTGTGTACTGCACTGAATCATCAGTCTTAGGGCATTCTGGGCCACAACAGGGATTTGCCGTGTCTTTGCCTCTTGTTTCTTTGGATTGAGTTCTGCTCTTCTTTCTATTATGAACTGTACAGAAAAAATCCATAAAAACAAAAAAACAACTGCAAAAACAAAAACAAACAAACTTTGAGGAGGGTTTTCATCTTTGTGAATCTTTTCAACCCTGGCTTCCTTCGGAGATCAATTGAACTCAAAGTAGGGCGTAGGCTTGGGGCTAGCACATTTTGCTTGTGATACTAAGTCTGGTCCCCCCTTTTGCTTGTCACCCCATCCCTGTGCTTCTCAGCTCACACCCTACTGCAATTTTCTTGGCTTTCTCACCTATCATTCTTCAAATCTGAGGCAAAAAGTTCAAACAAGAGGACATGCCCTAACCTTGGGGGCCACCTAGTTCTCTGGCTCATCTTCAAACCTAAGATAAAGACATTTCAAGAATTCTCTTGTGCAGGACTCTAGAAGCATACACCTTTATTCCTTGCCTGAAGCTATAGCGGTTCATGCCCCATCCCACACCCTCAGCAGAGCTCTTCTCCAACACTGTGGCTCTCATCACTGGGATGAAGATTTCCTTCCCTGCTGCTAGGGAAGAAATGAGATCCTTTTATGGCAACATGGGTTCCTCATCAGCCACCATTCAACACAGAGTACCCTTTTCACCACTTATAACTTCAATCCCTAAAGTGTGGTCCTTTAATCTCCTAGGTTTTCTTTCATAGAACAAAGGCTCATCTTAAATTGCTAGCTGCCAAGTAAATGCTATCCACAAGCACTTTCTCTGCCAAATACACCAAGAGATTAGACGAAAGCACAAGAAATAGGGGACTATATCTGTTGGGGAAATACGTATATATTTCTCTTACAAGGAAAGTGAGGAAGCCTTGGTGCTTGTATTTCTCTACATTTCTTTGCAGAACTCCCTTGAAGTGCCAGTGATAACTCCATACTTATGCAAAGTACATTTTAAATTGAATCAATTGTTTTGTATCTTTAGTTACTAAATAAAGAATAAGAGAATATATCTAAGTGATACTAATCCAGAGATTAAGCAAATTTGGCCTCAATTTCCCTCAAGCAAACTTTCAATTATAATTTAACACATCTGAAATGCTGAGAATACCGGGTAGTGAATTGAGGGATTAAAAATCCAATTTGGATAGAAGATTACTATTTGCCAGTAAAAGGCTGTTTCCTAATATTCATTTGTGCATGCATTTGTTTGTGGCTTCTTGTAAGAAGTTAGTCATCCTGATATTATCAACTTAAGACAGGCTCTGGATTTACTTTGGGATATTTCTGGATAGAGTTCTTATTTACTAGATTATTTTTTGAAATTTCTGTAAGAAAACAAAGTGACCACTGAGTTTATGCCCTCAAGATAAAAGCACTAACATTATACACATAAAGCACAGATATTTTACTTAGCAAATTCAATTTATTCCTCTAAACTAACTCAGAATGAAAGCTTCACAGGATTAATAGGAAACTGTGGGAACTTGTGTATTTAATGTAAGTGTTCTTTATGCAAAGTCATTCTGAGGGACAAATGCATATGGCGAATACAAGTTATATACCCCTTAATGAAACAATATTACTGTAGTAACCTTTGCAGTGTACTTTACATTAGTTTAGGTCAGGGGTGGCATTACATGAATGTGTCTCAAACTTAAAGAAAGTTCTAGAACTTTCTAGTTTCAGACACATAATTAAGAGATCATGGACATGCATTAAAATCCGCTACACCCAGTCTGCTAAGTAATGGAAGCAATATAACCAAGTCTAAGCTTCACTTTCTATGTAGCTGGCTGGGACTGTTCCCAGGAGCAAAAACGGAAATACTTGTCTTGACATACAAGTTTTCAAAAGCAGAACAAATATCAACATTAAAATAATTGGTTCAGGCCCTTATCCTTGTCTTGAATCCACTGTGGAACTTTTAAGTTGGCAAAGAATCGCTACATTTCACTTTTAGTTATTTGCCTAAACCTGTTAGCTGGTCAGCTAAATTCCCACTGCTACTGCATTTATTTTCATATGTCATTTATTTTTAAAATGTATATTAAAGTGATTTCAAATGAATTCAACCAATGCAATACTTGATTCAGCATAGGAGAGGAAGGATTAATACATAATTTATATATCTTCATTCACTAAGTCTACATTAAAATTATTTCCCACACACCATTTACTCTTATATTTAAATAAACTACATTTCTGAGGAATGCTAGTGGTTCCAATGTGTGATATTAAGATCACTATCATTTAGTATATGAAACTAATTACTCCACACTTTGTACTCTATGACTTAAACTCTACTGGAATATAACATCTCAAAGGACACACATTTTTAACAACTTCAAAGTCAACAGTTGAATCTTTTCATAGATAAACTTTGCTACTGTATTCATCAGTGACTCAGCCTTACTGAATGAAAGCCTCATTTTAATTCCAAGCTTATTCATTTTGAATTTTACAAATGCAGCCCAGACTAGAAGGAGAATTCAAGGCACAGAAGAGAGATCAGAGCATGTCACTGGGAGTGAAATTTAAGGGGGAATTAAAATTACTTCTTTCAACAGAGTTGTCTCTGGTCTAAGGATCTTGAGGAGGCTGGGAGAAATTATGGACTTTAGAGATGAACTGCTCACTGCACATTATATTCTAGATATTAATACACTTGTGAATGTATTGACTAAATGTTTCCAGAAACAACTGCTATTGAGTTGTGACACTATACCTAATGAGTAGATGCAAGAAAAGCAAAGAGGCTGGAAACAATATAGAAGAAACTAGGACTATTTGATGGAAGGGGACATGGGGTAAGAAAGATAGGTGGATTATAAAACTAATGACAGTATTTAAGTAAACTGAAGGTCTATCCTCTGGAGAAGGGAGTTATATGCAGAATACCCTCCAAGATAATATAAATCCAATAATCTAGACATTTACTCAGGAGTAGTTCCCTTCAAAATTTTTAACAATTTTTTTCCCAAAAGTTGAAGGGAAATACTACCTACAAGTCAGTGACCAGGTAGCAAAATGACCGTGAAGACTGTGATAGTAGGATTGCAAGTACGGGTATGTAGTAGAGTTGGATGGTATTTAAGATATCTTCTCACTCAAAGGTTATAATCCTTTGACAACTGAAGTGTATAGGAGATTTTAAGGGAGGATATGTACTAGTTATAGGAGAAAGTAGGAGAAAACGTTGATTCCGTTCAATCTGCTTAAGGCAAGTCTAAGATGAGCTGCTCTCAATAGCACTTTATCACTCACATAGCTCTTGTTAAACTCTAACTACATGTATTCCTGAAAGGCTGTTTTATGACTTAGGCTTTTCATTAATTCAAATTAACGGTTTTCAGAAAGCCAAACATTTGCCAAACATTCTTTGAGTCTGCTCCTAATTTAACTGCAAGTTTCTTTCCTTAGGAGTAAAGAAAAATTATGGATTAGGCAGTTTACTTGTTCAAATATGTTTACATCAAAAAGAAAATTCTGCATTCTAGCATAGGTAATATATTTGTAATGACAAACAGAAATGGAAAATTTTGACAAGAAAGTCTTTGCAATACTGAAATTGGCAACACATACCAAAAGACCCAGCACTTGCCAATGACATGTAGCATCAGATATGTTTCAGAATAGATATGCATTAGATCTTTCTTTTAGTTGAGACTTATGCAAATTTTGACATGGTATGTTCATAATTTTATAAAGACTACATGCTTGTCTAGATAATTTAGAGTAATTTTATATTTGTGTTCATAATTAAATTGTGAAGAGATCTCTACCTGATCTTTCCTCTATTCCTCTCAAATGTTACTTTATAAATTCTTTTTATAAATTTTAGTTTATAAAACTCAGTTTATAAAACTACAGGAATACATTTACTTCACCACGCTATGTCATTCTGAACCCTGGACCTTTTCCAGCCAGATGTGTGAGAAGAAACCACTTTCTGTCACTATTAAGAAGTTTGAATCTTCCTGTGTTTCTTCCAGGATCTTTGTAATCCATTTGTCCAGTGGAAAGTCTGTCAAGAACTGAAAACAATATAGACGCTAAGCAGAAGTATACTGTATGACAGAGATAAAAGGCAGAGCAAGAGAAAATGGGACACCCCCTTAGCACCCTTAAAGGCAAAATACCTTATCTGCTAATATCATGAGCAATAAAATATTGAGTATTTTTTTGAAAATGCTCTGATACTTTTGGTGAGCAGTCAGTTACTGTCCACTTGTGACCTGTGTCATATTCTGATACAGCTTCAATGATACAAAATATGTATGTACACAATATTTGCCTCGCTAGCTTTTCCCTGTGTATGAAATGAAGTGTGATTCACTCCTATGTAATGTACTCGTTCATTTTCATGAACCACTTATTGTACGCTACACTTTTTAAAGCTATGAATGATAGAAGCGACCTGTGGTTGGCAGAATAATAACTGACTCCCAATGACATCCACATCCTTATCCCTGGAGTCAGCGAATCTGTTAACTTAAGTAGTCAAAGGGATTTTGCATGTATCAACAGATTAAAGATCTTGAGATAAACAATTATACTGGGTTATACAGAGGGGTCTGGTGTGATCACAACCATCTTTCCAAGAGAAAGAAGAGTGGGTGAGGCTGATGGAATGTGAGAAGGATAGGACCCACTGGCTTCGAGATGAAGGAAGGTCAAGGAATTTAGCAGCTTCTAAAAGATGAGAATCACCCTCATTTTAGAGCCACCAAGAAAACTGGACTTCTCACACTTTTTGAACCCCAATGGCAGAGTCTATTTCTCCTTGCTTACCTGAACCTTTGTCCTACTGAAGTGATAGTAATGAACAATTGTGATAATGGTTTTTCATAATTTCATTTGCTTAGCATCAGTTAGATCTGAACTGTGATTTTAGTGGACTGACCAGACCAAGATCCTTGGGATTTTCTTGCCTGGGCCCATTTTCAGTCCACTTAAATAACTACATTTCCTCTGATGGCTTCAGAAAGACTATATTGTTATAACCATAAAGATAGCAGATTCTGATTGGATAGCAGAGTATCTGATCTAGTTTTGAACAGCATATTGGGCACTTTATCATTATGTTACCTTATGCCAGACATTCAACATAGAAGTTTCACTTTTCTTAATCTGCAAATTAACAACAACATATTACACAGATTTTTAATGAGGACAATATGGCCATTCAGGTTAAATAATTCCTTTAACCAGTATATCTCAAACTTTATTGTGCATGGGAATCACCAAAAGAGCTTGATAGTATGCCAGTTCTATTTAAGGAAGCCTGGGGCAGGGTTTGATTTCTCTATTTTTAATGCAATCCCAATGATATCCATACTGCTGGTGGACTCCCCTGAGAGTAGCAAGGCTAAAGTCTACACAGGGATAATCAAGAAATAAGCCGATGGAATAAAAAGAAAATAATAAGCTACAAATTTGGAATTAAAGATTAAAACATAATTTGATATCAAATCTACATTTCCCATAATAATTTTCTCCACTTTCTTTAATAACAAAACGTTGGCTTCTCTCTGTCATTTTTAAATTATATATGGTAAAACTTAAGCTTTTGAGTTAGGGTCTATGTATGTGGATGCATACATGCATGTGGATTGTGCAAGCCATGTGTGCACATGTGGATGCTTGAGATCGACACTGGGTGGCTTCCATTGCTCTCAACCTTATTTTTGAAGACAGGGTCTCTCACTGCACCTGAAGCTGATTTATTTAGCTACACTGATTAGCCTGCGTAGGTTTTAGGGATCTCTCTATTGTCCCTTCCCCAACCCCTGAATGGTTGCCTAAGCACTGGGGCTGCAGGTACATACTGTGTGCCATAGTACCCGGCTTTTTTTGTTTTGTTTTGTTTTTT
>LOJH01041964.1:1264-14293 GCA_001685095.1 Ellobius talpinus | reverse complement strand
GGGGGGGTGGGAGCAGGCATAAGAATACTCTACTTTCTCCATGTCCACACCACTCACATTGCCATCCTGGTTTCTCTTTCCCCTCCTGCCCTTGGTTCATTGGCCTTTGCTGGTCCCCTGGTCCCTCCAAGGAAGGACATTCTGTCCTGTCTCCCTCTTCAAGCTGGAGTCACTCACCATTTGGGATGGATGCTGGCCCAAATCCTGCTTGCAATCGGCACCTGGGCAGCCTGACCCAGGATGGCTCCCATCTGCCTGGTGTCCAGGCCTTGACCTTGGTTTGATGTACCTGTCACCAGGCTGTTCTTAGGGGACTATGTGCCAGATCCTACTTAAGGAATACCATCTTCCCCTTGCCTAGCTGGATGACTTCTGGGAACAGCCTTCAAAGAAGACTTGATCTGGTAAGAGAGCTGCCCTGGGGGATGGGGAGGGGTCAAGTGGGGCAATGGTAGCTTTGACCTTCAGCATGGAGAACATGAGCCTGGCTGAGATGGAGGGAAAGGGCCCAGGCATCGGGCTGTTTGAAAGTGCTGTGCTGGTTGGTTTTGCCTCCACTTGACATAAGTTAGAGGCATTTGACAAGAGGGACCCTCCATTGAGAAAATGTCCCCACCATATTGGCCCATTGGCAAGCCCGTGGGAGCATTTTCCTGATTGAGAGGCTGGCTCACTGTGGGTGGTCCAGGGTTCTGTAAGAAGCAGTGTTCCCCCATGGCCCCTGCATCAGCTCCTGCCTCCAGGTTTCTTCCCTGATGTCCCCCAACAATGGAATGGGACCCAAGAGTTGGAAGCTGAGAAAACCCTTCTCCTCCCTAAGCTGTTTATGACCATGCTGCTTTGTTAAAGCAACAGAAACCCAGCTAAGACCGGCAGGCTCCGTGTGCTGTGAGCCTTCTTCCTGATTTCTGTAAACTCAACCTCAACCTACTGGACCCGGAAACAAAGGATAAGAGGTATAGCCAACTGGCTAGCAGGGTTCACATCTGCCACTCTGAGCTCAATATGTTTCCTCCTTGGGGTGTAGGGTGCCTTTCATGTTTGCTCTTCAGGATGTCCTGAGGCCATTGAGCCTTTCTGCGCAGTCTTCATTAGAACACATTCTCTGTTTTCTGTCATGGGGGAGAGTATGGTGGTGCTCTCAGTCGCCGTCGTCCGTGGCAACAAAGCAGCAAAGTACTGCACCAGCTGGTAAATAGAACGTGTTTGAGTGGAGCGGGTGTAGGCAAGAGCTCACCGCACCTGGGGCTGCTGATGGGGGCCAGGCTCTGGGAGCCTTCCCAAGGTCCTCTCTCCTGGTCCATCTGAAGGATGCACGCTTGGCCCGCATTCATGGGAAGAACCCGGATGTGACAGCCCAAGCCTGGTTCTGATAGTGACAGAAGAAGGACCCCAGGAGGGTGTTTACATACTTAAAATGTCGCAACTCCACAACAGCGCGAGAGTATCATGTCTTCAATCGAAACGGGAAATCAGAACCACACTTTGTTCTTTCCTCAGACTGCAGTGTGCATCTGGTCCTTTCTGACAAGGCTGAGCACAGCTGGCTCCCACGATCTGCACTGCTGAGCCAGCATGCTCCAGAGGTCAGATGGATACAGTGTGTTCTCCATCTGGAATGATTTCAACTATATTGACTAAGCCATCCTTAGTGAGCTCTGTACCTGCATCCTTCTAGGTGGTCCTTTGACCCTTTCCAGAGCTCCACAAGGTCTATGTCCTCAGCTCACGTCTTAGACAGGGTTTCTATTGCTGCGACAAAACACCATGACCAAAAAGCAAGTTGGGGAGGAAAGGGTTTGTTCAGCTTACACTTCCACATCATTGTTCATCACTGAAGGGAGTCAGGACAGGAACTCAAGCAGGGCAGGATCCCAGAGGCAGGAGCTGATGCAGAGGCCATGGAGGGGAGCTGTTTACTGGCTTGCTTCCCATGGCTTGCTTAGCCCACCTTTTTACAGAAGCCAGGACCAGCAGCCCAGGGATGGCACCACTATGGGCTGGGCCCTCCCCCACTCCACTAAAAGAGAAAATGCCTTACAGTTGGATTTCAGGGAGGCATTTCCTCAGCTGAGGCTCCTTCCTCTGATGGCTCCAGCTTGTGTCTGGTTGATACACACAATTAGCCCGTGCAGCCCATTTTACAGGTGAGAGACCCAAGGGTTAAGAAGCCAAGCAGCTAGTTCCTGGGTTGGAGGCTTGCCTTTGCGTTTTCAGCTGTGAGCCAAGACATCCCGGTGGGCAGTCCAGCCAGGACAGCACCAGGTTCAACTTCAGTGTCCAGACAGCCTACAGAGCGGTGAGTAGAGATGTTGCCATGGGTGTGACACAGAACACCCTTGTCCTTTCTCACCCAAGGCTCCATCTCTGTCTAAGCAATGGCTGGGTTCTGGAAGGAACTTGGCGGCTTTAGCTGCAATTTGCATGAGTGCTTGGGCTCGATGACCTTGTCTCCTGTGTGCGTGCAGCAAGGATGGAGGTAGGGACTCTCTTAGAGTAGGGCCTTTGTAGAAATAGAACTTTATTACAAACAGACTTCCAGGCACAGTGGTCAACGGTAGAAGTAAAGAAGTGGATGCTGAAGGTCATGGGAAACTGGGGGGAGCGGTCCCCCCATCCCTACACTGAGCAGACAGCTCCCCGCAGGCATCTGGAGAATGGCCTGCCTGTGATATCTGGGCATCTTGGCTTGACGCTAAAGCAATTTGGGACAAGCAAGGCCCAGGACAGAGGATTGCTACCATTTCATGCCTCCCTGAGGATTCGGCTTTGCCTACTTCCAGGCAAAGCAACAGTGTGTTTGCTTTTACACTAGGCAGGACTGGCTAGGGTGACTCCAGTGGACACAGACACTGTCAGCACAAATCAGCTGCAGAAGCAGGGCAGGTGGCAGGAGGAGTGGGGTCAGGTACACACTGAGGTTATCACTTAGGCTTCCTGGACCACTCGGAGACCCACAGGAGCTGGAATACAATGCAAAGCCACACCCTCACTGTAATGATGAGGGGCTGTAAGGACCTTACTCTACGTTTGAGGATGTCTGTAGTCCTGAGGATGCAGCCCCAGCCCTTTTCCTAGGTTCATGTTGAGGCAGGGTCTTACTTAGCTGCCAAGGTGGCTGTTAATGCATGCTATTTAGCCCAGACTGGCCTAGAACTTGCAACCCTCTTGCTTCAACCTCCTGAATAGGTGGGACTATATATGTACTAGTGCCACCACAACAGGATTAAACACCGGTTCTAAACCAGTCACTAGGTCGAAACTTCAGGACAGGGTGCTGGATGAGGTCCACATCAACTGTAAAAGCCTATACCCTTGACCTGGTGCCGTGAACCCCACCTGCTATCCCAGCTACTGGAGAGACCAAGCCTGAGTGTTCCTGGCCACTTGCCGGACATGAGTGTTCTCCAGCATAACAAGGAAGTCAGTCGGTGTAGGCAAGAAAATAATGCACCATCATGGGCAGACCTTGGGGTGGCACCGTCATGGGCGGACATTGGGGTGGCACTCCCGGGTGTGGTCTAATGAAGAAACTGTTCTGTGTGAGAGCTAGTGAGAAACAGAGGTGGCATTGTGGCAGCTGGCAGCAGCTGGCCTGGAAGTTGAGGCAAACCCCAAGAAATGCCGGCAGCCTGAACGGCAAAGAGGGGGAATGAACACCCTGGTGCCTCCTTTCCCACCTTCCTGTGGCTCACTAGTGTCTCTATGGATCCAGTCCAGCCAGCAGCCTCAGAGTTGGGGAGCCTGTGGGGTGTGGTTCTTTTTCTTTAGATCCATCCTCTGGGGCATAAGACCGGGGAGAGAAGGATGGTGGTGGTTCCGAAGGGGAAATGAAGATCACTAAGACCTTTAACAAAGCAAAAAATTGCTTTAAATAAAACAATAAGAGAACCATGCAGAGGGAGAGGGGGAGGGGTGGGGACTCTGAGAAGTGTAACACACGTAATTTTAAAACTGAATTCTGCACATAAAGGAAAACATACACTATTTGCCTCTCCAACATTCCAAACTTGATCTCTTCAGTTATTTCTTTACTGTGGGCACTTTGTTCCTAACACACACATGCATGTACAAATGCACACATGTATACACACACACACACACACGGCTGGAGCAATGGCTCAGGGGTTAAGAGCTCTGGCTACTCTTGTAGAGGACATTGGTTCAATTCCCAGCACACATACAGCAACTCACAACCATCTATAACTCCAGTTTCAGGGGATCTGAGGCCCTCTTCTGGACCCCATGGGTACTGCATACACACAGTGCACACAAACTCACAGTGCTGTGGAAAACATTCCAACCAGCAAGAATTCAAGTATGTATCAGAGAGACAGAAAAAACTTTCCGTTGGTGTGCTGGTTGAAAACCAAAGCTAATGCTTTGAAACAGTCTGGCATCACCAGACAATATCCTACAGCTTTAACAGGCCAGGAGTCCCATGTCTACCAAATGGAATTGCTGTTATAGTGAGGGATGTCTACAGGAATAGAAATTATAGGAACAAATGTTATCCAGATAGATGTTTTGTAGGTGGCCCACTTGCTAGTAATTATGAAGTCATACAAACTTTAGCAGACCAAAGGATTTCTTTCTTAGCAGACAGGGTCTAAGGTGTGACCTTCATCTGGGTAGTTGTCATAATCAACCCTCCAAGAAGTTTCTGGCAGGGGTGGAGACTTTATCAAACAGACAGGAACCAGCAGACCAGTCAGACTTTAACTTACTCTATTTCTGCATAATCTTATAGATTCTAGGCAGGACTTTCTGTTAAGCTGTTTTAACACAAAGTAATGATTTGATTCTGTCAGATACATATCCAAGAGCACAGAATAAATTCCTACCACCTCCTCACTAGTAGCCTCTCCATGAGTGGACAAGTCAAGCACTTGGTTGACTTAGAACTGAGGCCAGAATGTGTGGGGCATGGTTAATCACGTCTTAAAAACCACTGGAAGCTGCCTTGGGACCAAGTGACTTTCTCTGACTGGTGAGTCCATGCTGTCTGCAGTTACCATCTTCCTGAGTTCTCCAAGGCACATTTGCTTGTTCTGTCCACTGGGCAGTTACTGTGCTATGTTGCTAGACGTGAATCCACAGTGACTGGGAGAAGAGAGATGGAGGGAGGGTGGTTCAGGGAGGGACTAATATTTTACCCGCTGTCTTTATGTGTCTATCAATTCAAGCAACAGAAAGGGAGATGGGAGAACACAGTGGAGATGGAAACAGCCCCTAGTGAAATGTTAATACCTGCACTGGTTCCACCATTGTGAACTCACAACCAGAATCAAATGTGTTTCCTTCTGGAATTTTTGATTTGAATCATCAGAGATGATAGCAACCAGGGCATGGCTGATTTTCAGAAAGCCGTTTCTGGGAGTCAAGGCTGGAACATTTCCTGCCCTTAATACAGGCAGGCTGACGCAAGGATGGATGGGCTGCTCTCTCATTCCCGAACAGTGATTTTAGACTTGAGAGTTAGAGAAGCATCTCACAAAAAACAGGTGAAATTTTTCCCCAGGGAGACTCAGCTTTCAGGCCACTGCTGCTCTTCCCCAGAAGCAGAGTAAGCACTTGGTTGCTAAGGGGATTAATTAGTTGATATTTACAGAGTTTTAAAGGTGAAAAAAAGCTCTCTAAGTATGAAGCATTGTCATGTCCCAGCAGCTCTATTGCTTTTATTATTATTATTATTATTATTATTATTATTATTTTGGAAAACTTGTTCAGCTTGTTTTCTGGGTCTCTCAGTGAATGCTGGGAGGGAAACAATGGAACAGCAAGAATTCGTGAAAGGAAGTGGCCCACCCGTTCTTATTTATTTTATTCTAAGGAATCTCTATGGGTGATGGAGGCTTTCTTGACATCCCCAAGAGGTAAGACAGGATACACACACAGTTCCCATTTCTTTTAGTTTTATGTCAGCATCGTGTTGTCTTGTCTCCCATCTCTGTCCTGCTCTGGCAGGGACAGCAGAAGGAGAGGAGGGTGGCCATAGTCACCTGATGACAGCCATGACACCCAGAAAGGGCACAGAAATGGTTCAGGTCTAAGAGGATGGAAGTCTTTTAAGGTGCGCCAGCAGGGTTTGGGGGAGTGGTTCCCTCGCTGCTGCGTTGTGATGGCTGACCTTTGGTTGTCAACTTGACTGCATCTGGAACCAACTAAAACATAAGCTGCCGGGCCTTCCTATGAGAGACGTCCTTGATCAGAGTACCTGAAACAGGAAGACCCATTCTAACTGTGAGCAGCATCTTCTGAGGCAACCCGCATCAAAGGACATGGAAGAAGGAAGTTTTTCATTTTGCCTGCTTGCCTTCTCCCTTGCTGGCAGACTCATCCATCCTGTGACTGATAATAGAGCCAACTTCTTTGGGCTTCCAACTTGGGTTGAAGACCATCAGCCCTCCAGGAATCTTCCCAGCCTTTAGCACCAGCTTGGGACTGCTGGGACATCTAGCCTCATGGATCAGTTATCAGATTCCCACCCTGCTAATGTGAGGCAGCCACTGATGGACCACTTGGACCACACCCTAAAGCCAGTCCAATAATTCCTCATTCTGTCAGTTCTGTTTCTTTAGAGTACCCTGGCTAGTACACATAACCATTTCGGGGTTTGGGATCAACCACAGTAACATGAATCACTTTAGAAAAAGTACCCTAAGACACCCAAAATAGGTCACCTGGAAGAAGCAGCCTGGGTGGAAGCTTCTGGAAACACCAAATATTAACTTAAACAGTAAAGCACTGGGTCAAGGGTCTTTGATCCAAGATGGCACTCAGGGAGGTGGCAACTCAGAGTAGCTTTGACTACTGGTGACTTATTTGTCCCTAGCTCAGGCACCTCTCTCTCAAATATGTATGACGTGCCTCACCTGGCATTCATCATTTCTTTCTATTTATTTGTTTGTTTATTTGTACTCTTTGTGAGGCTGAACATAAAGACAACATGATCCTGAATAAAATTATGACTGACGGGTGCTCTTGAGCCATGGCAAGCAGGGTGACAGAAGCAGGGATATTGCAAAGCCCAGATCCTACTCTAGTGTGAAATTAGCTCCTCCAAGCTCCCCAATGAGCTGTCAGCTAATCATATTCTTGTGCGCAAAATGTGATGACAAGCTGTTGAGAATCAATTTGTGTGGATGGGATCAATCTTTGGTATCAATTTACTTGCATGGAGCAAGTCACAGAGAGTCTAGGACCAAGAGTCAGCAGGCCGTCTTTGGTGCGTGGGGATTTTGCTGTGTTTCTCAAGGATTCTGAGTTTTACGTAGGTCCAATGAAAAATGCTCTCTATGGAAATGCCGTGGGGCCTCGAGCATGTCTACAAATAAACCTGTTTTCCAAATGCTTTTCAACAGTCTGACCCCAGGAAGCAGTCACACTCTTGATGACTTTTCTGCAGATGGTGGGACTTCACTTCTTTGCACTGGGGGAGTGCTGTGTGTTCTATTGAAAGGTCTCAGTTCATCCCAAGGCTCCCCATTGCCCCACCACGACAGCCCGTCTTTCATTATCCATCCAACATAAAGTGTCTGTGTAGAGTTCATCTCTATTTGATTCTGGAACCATGAGAAGCCTGATACTGAAGTGCCAGTCTGCATGACAACAGGAGGTAGAAGGACATCCAGAAGCTACTGTCTTCCCTGAAGGGGAATGGGGGAGGGGGCAACTACTTCCTCCAGCCTCCTTGCTCAGCATTCTGCTTCCTCCTGTGCTAGAAGATGGCCTGGTGTCTGGTGTGTGAGGATAAGTGTTCCAGTCCCAAGATGGCAACTCTTATGTTATACCCTCCAGATGGAGAAGGCTGTTCCTCAAATGGAGGGGTCCACGTTTATATGTCCTGCTAAAATGTATGTATATGTATTTGTATGTATGTATGTATATATAAACAGCATGATAGAGGAGGGTGTACCTATACACATATATGTGTCTCTACATCCTGCCCCATCATGTGCTGTGTGTGATGCACAGAGAACCAGGAAGTGGCGGGTCCTGGGTACCAGCTGACACTACAGAGGACACAGGACATGACTTTTCTAAATTTCCATCACCTCCTTGACAACAGGGAGAATTGTGGGATTTTTCTCTCCCTGCTTCTCTTTCTGTCTTTCCCCCAAGTCTGTGAATTCATGGCCACATTCAACACCAATGACTTCCAAGTCAAAACATGAGCCTTGTTATCTGTGAAAGCTTAAAGTAGCCTAAGGTTTTCACTGGATGAGATGAGGAGGTGGAATAAATAAGCCCTTTGGAGGTGTTTCTTAAGAAGGGCCTTTCCATGATGATGGTTGAAATAGGAGAGTATTTTTGCTTATGCCTGATTTTCCTCCAAATGAAGTTTTAAATTGCACTTTGCCTTAAATGCTTTTAGACAGCTTCCAACCAGTTTCTAATATTTTTATTTAGTGTAGTTTAAACAAAGAAGGAGCTAATGAATTTATTTAAATGCACTTACCAGGGCTCCTTTTGCTCAATATATTGATAAACCAACTCCAGTATTTATGAATGCCTGGTGCTTGCTCCTTGGCTATTTTCGCCCGTGAATCTACAGGGATGGGAACTTCTATTGGCAAGGAGATTTGCAAACAATTTCCTTACCATGTTCTATTAATCAAATTGAGTTTAACATATACCAAAGTGAAATAATTAGTGTCAGAATGAATCCATCCCCAAAGTTTGTTTCCTTTGAATTACAGAGTCTTTATGAAGTCAGGACATGCTTGTTTAATCTGCTAGTTCTGCAGAGACCTGGCTGTGGGGCTATTCCAGATACATTCCCCATTCCCCATGGAAACCATCCTCTTTCTCTCTGCACAGCCTCTGCAGGCGATCTTTCTTACTCTTCTGGTCAACCTTGGCTTCAGGATTGTCAGGCTACATGCTTGGGGGATTGGCTCTTATTCTGGGGTTTTCTACGGCACCTCGAGAGGCAAACTCCTTATAAAACTGGAGTTACTTGTTCAATCACAATTGTCACTAATGTGGGCTTTACAGAGTAATGTCACTGTTCTTCCAAGCTCCTTTGCGAGAAGGCAGCTAGGGAAACGTCCCCTCGTTCGCTTGCATGTCACTTACTAGTTTCAACCACACACCTCCTGGCAAGGCGCTGGAGGTTTTTGTCTGTTTCTAATTCATTGAGTTTTTCTGTTTGGCATTTTTTTAAAATTAATGATTACTTAATTTTTCTTCCAGATTGATATCCCCTCCCCCATGCTAACTTTTTCCTCTTCATTCCTATTTACTCTCCAGCTTGTAGACTGAATTAATCTCTATTTGTGTTACCTTTTGGGTCTTTGAACACTTTTGCCTGCAAACTTTTTGGTATCTTAACCTATTTCAGTCCCTTTGAGTTCATTAGTGAAGGGGTTAGTCATGTTACCTTCCTTTGTGATGTTCTTATATTTCTATGTTGCAATTTGAGCATCTGTTGGTTTGGACATCACTCATGGATTCTGAGGGGGGAAGAAAGAATCTTCTTGTTTTGCAGCCCACTTTTAAAGGCTGAATCTCCTAGTGAGTGGGCAGAAAACGGTCATGTTAGCAACATCAATTCACGCAAGACAGAGGAGTGCACTTAAAATTAATGATGGGCTAAGAATTCCTCACCAGTGACCATAAGACTGAAAACGGAAAAGTTGCTGTACAGTGCTGTGAAGCTGAAGATTATTTAGGGTAATTTTAGAAATAGTGAATGAGTAAGAGAAATAAATAATAAGGGGAATGGAGATAACTTTAATTAAATAAAAGGAGAGAGGGGCTGGAGAGATGGCTCAGCCATAAATAACACTGACTGCTCTTACAGAAGACCTGGGTTCAGTTCGCAGCACCCACATGGAGGCTCACAACTGTCTGCAACTCGAGTTCCAGGGGATCTGATGCCCTCTTCTGGCTCCTTCAGGTACTGCATATGTGTGATGCGCAGGCATACTTAACATGAAATAAAATAAATATTTTTTTTAAAAAAAATTTAAAAAGGAGAATGAAAGAGTAGAAAAGAATAACTTGGATAGGAAGAGAAACACACAGGAGCTTAGAAAAAAGATGAAAAAAAATCCCCAGTAATAAAACAACTTCTAAAACAAAATTGAATGTAGGATGGGGAATTTCAAAAACATCAGAAGAGTATTCAACACTAAAGTCAGAATGCTACGAAGTGTAACAGGACATAGTAGACAAGAAAAGAAAAAGAAACTAAGGGAAAAAATTAGCCTTCAAATTGAAAAATGAACTTAGACACAAAGGCAAATGGAATGTAGAGGAAATCAACAGAAAAAAATTAAAATACAGGAAAGTAAAGAGCTTGCTAAGTGAGTTTTTTTGGGGAGTTGTTTATATTTTTCAATCTGGGGGAGTGACTATGGGGTTAACAAAAAGATAAAAGACAAAGATGAGGTGCAGGGGCCTCTTTCCCTCAGGCCGCTGAACACTGGAGTAGCAGTAGCAGGTTACACACATGGAGGGGCTGGGGCACCACCGTGAACCCTCCTTCCCCATGACATAAGCTGCTGCTCACTCTGTAGGGGGCAGATGTCTGACGTCCATCCAAGCTGTCTTCACAGCAGGCCTCTTCCTACAGAAGCCTCTGCTAACCACAGCTAGCTGTGTTGTCTGTGGGCTGGGCAGGCTAGGCGCTATTACCCCCCTGAGCCCCACTTAGGGTGGCTCATATATTTAGCTGGGAGCTGTCCCCCAGGGGTGTTACAAGTATAAAAGGCAACTCTACCAAAACTGATGCAGATCTGAGGCTCAGTCACCTTGCTGGGGGCAGCTGTGGGTATACTGGATGCCTCTGGGACTTCAGACATCCATGACTCTCCTGCTAGGAACAGCAAATGGAAGGCCCTGGAGTTTGAGCCACCCATGAACTTTCACCCATAGGCTTCCACCCATGGGCTTCTGGCTTAGAGTTATCAAATTCCAGGGTGGTTCTCAGTTGACATGATGTGTTTCCCGCCACTGGGGGTGGGGCTGTCTCTCTCTTCACCCTTCCTAGACTAAGCCAGCTTCTTGCCACCTGTTACTTTTGGCTTGTCTGTGTCTGACCCTACTGCCTCCCTGGGCCTCACCCAGTGGCTGTGGCAGGCCACATTGAAGATCTATGCTTGTTCTTGGAACTCGGTCCCCTGTGGTAGCTCAGCTTTTTAACAATAGATTATCTCTCAAGATGGTGTCTAGCCACAGACCTCAAAGTCCTAAGGCATGACTAAGGGGTGGGGGTGGGTGGAGACTGTAACTCTAACTAGCCGGGGAGATTTCACAGCTTAGGGCTGGGGTGGGGGTCCTTTTCTCTGGCTCACTTTTGGGAAATGGCTTTGGCTCCCCCCATGTTCCCCCACCCAGGGGGCTGCATGGCTAAGGCTGTGTCTATCTTTCTTCTCTTATAACACTTCCTTGCTTTCTCTGCTCCTCCCTGGCATTTTTACTTCCTCCCTGGATTTCCAGAGTTCTTCTCTTCCTTTACCAGTTCACACAGAAGCAGCCTCTTACCTAGAAGACTGACTGCGATATTTGTTATTTTTTACATTCAAATTTAATTGGGTCTCCTGAGTTTGGTTCCTTTTTTGTAGTTTTTGTTAAAAATAGCAATTCTAGCCTGGGTAGGTTCTGAGAATTCAGTAAGGAGTTTCCTAGGTCCACACTGACTATTCTCCAGGGCACACAATGGCTCAGTCTCCCTCCCTGGGGGCTGTAGATCAATTTTCCGTCCTACCTCAAGCTATTGCTGTAATGGCAGCAAACCTCTGAGAAGCTAACTTGTTCTCTTGCTTCAGACAATGTCTTTCTGGAGAAAACCCTCAAGGAACCAGCCAAAACTGCTGAGTCACTCCGACCTCGGCCTCCAGGTACACCAAGCTCTGTCCATTATAGTCTCATTATAATGCTAAACCCTCCATCCAGGACCTGTCCCCTGTCAGATTTGAATGGAGGGAGACTCATGCACCGGAACATACTCATTTTATCAAGTGGCAGCAAGTCCTCCCAATACGCAAGGGTTATCAGTGTTTTTAGGGAGAAAGCCAGGGTCTCTAGTATTCCTGCTATGCTGTCTCACCCCCTCCTGCCCCATATGCCAATTAAAGAGTCAAGTAATGATGGAAAGATGAAAAAGATTTAGTCTATGAGGCCACATCAAGATGAGAAATAAATAAAAGGATCCAGTGACCCCCCCAAAAAAAATCAGGTTTCTGGGTCTTGACACAAGGTTTAGATGCCAGTATAGGGCAAAGTCTGTATTGCTGGGCAGTGCTGGTTAAAGGGTGGTCAGGCTCATCACTGACCCATCGCTGTCCAGCAAGATGCTCCAAAGGCAGTTAAATGGGTTAATGTGCTCATCCTGAAGGTACAGCCTCACCTTCAGGAGCAATTGTCCTAGTCTGCAGGCCAGTGTGTCCTGGGAGATCTTTGTTCTGGGATTTTAGGGTGACTCAAGAGGAAAAGTTAATAGTAGTTAATTTATCTGTATGCCTTTAGCCCAAGTACAGACGCAAGATGAAGGCAGCCATACTTGGGCCCAAATGAGGAGCTGACACATTGTAGCAAAGGCAGCTTTTAATGCCCATTTCTGCTGATTTCCCTTCCTTATTGCCAAGCAACACATCTCTAGCCACTCCTTCATTGCCGAGTCATGCTTACTGGTACTGCACTCAAGGGGTGACATTCCCCCATCTTCATTCACACAGTGGTCAACTCATCTGAAGGACATTGCCTTTCCCTGAGCCGCTGTAATGCCTTCCTACAAACTCCATCCACATTGGGCAGGTTTTTTTTCTACATTTCCAATTTTGTCCCACCTTGGAGTGGTGGTGTGAGAGGTCCTTTTGCCTGTATGTTGCTTTTATTGATTAATGAATAAAGAACTGGCTTGGCCTATAGCATGGGAGGAGGAAGGTGGAGTCAGAGGGATGCCATGGAGCCACAGGAGACAGATGCAGGTCAGAACTATACCCGGTAAGCCACAGATATGTGGCAATACACAGATTAATGGAGATGGGTTAAATTAAGATGTAAGAGTTAGACAATAAG
>LOJH01041962.1:7348-17853 GCA_001685095.1 Ellobius talpinus | reverse complement strand
ACACACACACCTACCTTTTCTTGTTTGTACGTGTGTCCATACCACTTGAGATTAGACAACCAGTGTGGGTGCTCATCCCTGAAAGAAACTGATTCTTACTCTCTCAGCAGAGGTTGAGCACGTGTGGCTTCTAGGGTTGGGAACATGGTGAACTTCCTCTGTCCACATTGGCATATCAACTGTTTTTGTTTCTGGTGTAGTCGTGTTCAGGTAGCTCAGATAACCATGTTGTTGAGAGTCCGTGGGCGCCGATTACCTGTCTAATGCAAAAGACACTGGTCTTTTGGCTCTTAGATTCTTTTTTACTCCCTCATACACAAAGTTCCCTGAGCCTTACATGATGTGCTGCATTTCACTTGAGGTTGGTTACTCCACTGTCCCTTATTCTCTGCGTTTTGACCAGTTTGTCGATTCCTGCATTATCCCCAGTCCACTGCAAAGGGGAGCCTCTTAGATGAGGTACATTTATCTGTAAGTAGCATGATAATCACTTAGAATTCAGTTAGAAATCATATTGGTTTAGGAAAATGACACTAGCAAGTTTTCTTCTCAGCCTATGACCTCTCCAGCCATTGTTAGTTGGTTGCAGGTCTACAGAACCAGTCATGAGTTTCCTCCCATCGGGTAGGACTTAGGTCCAGTTAGGTAACTGTTGGTAGCTCCAAAACAGAGATCTCACAAGTACAACATTGTGGGTATTTTCTCATCTCCATCACTTTTATGGTTTTGGCTTCAGACATGGGTAGGAAGGATTACAGAGAGTCCCACAGGGTTGGCAACTCATACAGCACTTTGTGGCATGATGAGATCCAACCCTTGATGAGAGGTTTCCAAGTCAGCTCCAGCTTATTCCTTCGAGTCCTGTGTGAAGAAAGTAAAGTGTACAGCAATGGGGTCTTACCTTTAAGTTCTCGGCAGCAACCAATGACAATAGCAATAACTTGTACTGTTTCAGGCGTGTTTGTATGCCTCTGACCAACAACTCAGAGGGAGGCTTTCCATGCTCTACACTTTTGTTAGGTAGTTTATGACTCCTGAGGGCAACATCATCCCCATAAACTTTTAGCTTGGTCTTAAGTATAATTCCATAGCATTGATAAATTTTTTGTTTTTATTATTTTGTCTGTGTCTTACTTTGTAGTCTCTCTAATTATTCAACCCTGGATTATTTATTTTCCCTGAAAAGCTTCTATATATTTATTTAGTGTTGTTATATAATTATATAGCAGAAGAATTAACTTCCATATATCTATGCATGTGGTAAGAATCATAGGAGAATCAAGGATGATACCATTGTTCAGGGAACATTTTTAATTCTGGAACTGGATATTTTTTAAGTGTATCTAACTTGAAGTCATCCTCTAGGACTTGCAAAAAGAAAAATAAGGTACAGAAATAAGCCAAATAGTTAATTGATGATATCTGTCTTGTGGCACTAAATAAATCTTATAGCTGCTCCTGTACTGAAAGCAGTTGTCTAAGGTAATCAGCGTGCGGTTTATTTCCTGCCCAGTACCAAAGGTTAATTCTGTGATCACCTTTTCTTCAACTGACTCACTATTCAACTGTCTGTGAATTAGTCATCCAGACCATTAGAATACACAGAGGACAGGGGAAACTGGCACATGATGGGTCACCTTGGTTTACCGACCTAGGAGTAACCTAAACTGTTGCTCTAATGTAGTTCTTACTGTCTATTGCTGCTGAGCGGTTAGTTCTTGCCATTTGCTATAAGACTGGGTTTCTTGACTTTTTGCTGCTTCTGAAGGTATTCCCAATGTCTTAACTCTCTCTAATCTGGGGGAGAAGTGTTAAGAAACAACTTAGGAAATCGACAACTTTGGTAGGCATTTCAAGTATTTTATAACTGCAGTACATGTATGCCAATGTATTTTTCACTTACTAGATTAAGGGGCTCATTAATATATACTGTGTGGTGTGGCCTTATGAACTGTGGCCTGTCATAGTTGTGACAGGGTCTCTCTGCTCCATCTTCTAATTCAGGGTCTGTCCTCAGATTTTGTATCTCACCCACTGGCTGTTGTCACAGACTAAATGTGTGGTATTGTCTTTAAAACCAGTAAAGGTCAGTTCTAAGTCAGAGATATACAGCTCATTGTAAGAAATGCCCTCTCTAGAAATGTGAGAGGAAGTATTTACTAAACAGAAAGCAAACCTTCTTTCATCAAGAAACCCAAGGAGACAATTTATAATCAAACGATTGCTCTATAAGCCTAGAATCAATCAAGGAAGGTACTAGTGGGACCTAAAGAAGGGCAGCATTGCTATTGCTCTGATGCTTCTGTCACTAGCCCATTGCCAGATATGAAAATTCTGTCATTGCACCTTTACTCCCTGATAAATAATAAGTATATTTTCCCCATTAGTTGTTTGTGGGAGACTGGATAAATAAGCATGTGCAGAAGTTAAAATTTAACTTAACATAAGTGCTGCCATCTTGAGTCAAAACCAACATGATTGCTTTAGAGCAACTTGCTTAGTGTTTCTGCCCTCATTTTCCAGCATAGACAGCTAAGCAAGACCATTAGAATGAAATGTGGCACTTTGTGGCAAGCACAAGGAACACATCTGACGTTTTCGAGATTAGCTTGAGGTAAACCATGTCATGTTGACAACTTTATGTGTCCCCGTGATTCCAAGTGATCTTATTGTCACCTAAGATGTGGTTTTATCAACATGTCCCCAATAAATTGTATTCTGTGAAATCCTGGTTCTTCCTTCTTCTTTTAGTTTCCTGGTGCCTTGGACCAGTTCTATACAGAGTAGGTTATTGAAGAAGAACAGCTTTTACTTTGACCTCTGGAGGAGTTCCCATTCTTTAAGGTGACCTGACAAATACTCAGTTTCATATATGTGTGCTTATTAGTGTTGTATAGTTACAAGTTTTCAAGATATTCCAATGTTAATACACCATATACTCTGATTGAGTATTGATATGCTTCAAGATAATGTGCTGTGTATGTCTTTAAAATACGTATAATGGGTCAAAGTTCATTTATTTAACCAAAAATGTGTCTATCTGCTGTATACCAAAAACTATTAGGCACTTGAGACAGTGATTAGAAAGGCAAGCCTTCTTCTCTGACTGATGTATTCACAGTGAGGGCTAACTAGTATGGATGTGTAGGACTGGAGACATCTGATGACTCAGTGGTTAAGAGTACTTATTGCTTTTGCAAAGGACCTGGGTTTAGTTCTCACCAATGACATGGCATCTAACAACCATCTATAATTTTAGTTTCAGAGAATCCAACACCCTTTTTTGGCCTCTATAGGCATTGTATGCATGTGGTACATAGACATATAAGCAGGCAAAACACTGCTGGGGGACAATGCTCTTGTATCCTGTAAATTATTAATTTAATAAAATAGTGATTG
The DNA here is from genome assembly GCA_001685095.1 of Ellobius talpinus. Lineage (NCBI taxonomy): Eukaryota > Metazoa > Chordata > Mammalia > Rodentia > Cricetidae > Ellobius > Ellobius talpinus. The sequence goes on along the minus strand of LOJH01041962.1, from coordinate 14,454 downwards.
GCCAGTAGCCAAGCAGGAAGTATAGGCGGAGTGACCAGACTAAGAGAATTTTAGGAAGAGGAAAGGCAGAGAGTTAGTCACAGAGAAAGCAACATGACAATACCTCACTGAGAAAAGGTACCAAGCCACATGGTTAAACATAGACAAGAATTATGGGTTANTCTGTGTGTTTCTTTGGGACTGAATGGGTATAGCATCAGGCGGGATAGAAACTTCTATCTACAACTGGTGCCACTATGAGGCAGCTACATCCGCATAAAACCTAAGGGAGCTTGAGAAGGGATTCTAGACATAAACGAACAGAGGTAAGCATGATTTCTTGGTGGAAGCATTTTCTCAGGGTTCTGTTTGCTAGAGGCAAGCAGAGGCACAGCTCCTTTGAGAGAAGCTTCCTGATTTAGCATTAGCAGCAAAAACCATGTGGCTCTTTAAAGAGGCCTGGCTACCAAATACTTAAATGGTATTTATGAGCAGCCAGGGGCATGCTTCTTGGTGGTAACATGGACCTAGAAACTCCTCAGAGTTGTAGCAATAAATGTGGCCCCCACCAGTACATCTGGCAAGAAACTAGACTCCCAGGAACCAAGGAATGGGGTGGCACCAGCCTGCAAAACTACAGCTTTAATCTTAGCCATGCCACTTAGCAGACTAAAGACTCATGTGCTCAGAAAAAGACAGATATATACAGTAAAGACAGATTCAGAAGGAGAAAAAGACCTCTGAACAGTTTACAGTGTGTTTAAAAGTATATTTAAGCTTGGGAGAGAAAAATAAAAGGATAGAGAATTTGCTCTTTAAAACAGAAGTAGAATAGGTGGGTGTGGTGGCGCACACTTTTAATCCCAGCATTTGGGAGAGGCAGGCGGATCTCTGTGAGTTTGAGGCCAGCCTGGTCTACAGAGGGAGATCCAGGACAGTCAAAGATACACAGAGAGCCCCTGTCTCAAAAACCAAATGTTAAAAATAAAAATAAAAGAAATAGAGTAAAAACAAAGCCACATAGAGACTCTGGATACTGTATGTTATTGTGTTGTCTTTGAATTATTCGACTGCTGAGGAAGGAGCAACAGCTACTAAAAGACATTTGATTATAAATAACTGCTGGATTAATCAAACCTATATATTTTGAAAATGCTTTGACGTCAAAATTTAAGTCAAAAGACATGTTACTTGGAGATAAGGTTTTGCTTTTATTTCCACAGAAAATGAGAGGCTGTGGATTCATTCTTGTTTAAGAAAAATAAGGTTTGATTGAGAAGACCCCCTGGAAAATCTCCAATGGGAAAAATGGCCCAAATGATCCAACATTTCAGAACACCTCTGTTGTAGTTTCTTCTGAGTTCTGCATCCAGAACAGCTTCAAGGCTGTTGGCTGAGATGATCCAACCTCACAGAATACTCTAGTAAGGACTTGGCCATAATCCCAAATTTTCTTTGGGTCCCTATAAGATTATTCTCCATAAGATTATCAGTGCCCCCAATCAGCCAGAAGTAGCCTAGAAAAGCATGTTATGTCCACATTTGCAAAAGATGGATTATGGATGTTTGTCTTTATTTAGCGTGTTGGTTGCTATGGATAATGACCAGGAAAAAAGCTAAACAAAGGAGATTAGATTCAGACTTCTTATTCTGAAAAGAAAAAAGAGGGGGAAATGCAGTGTGACAATGCTCTTATACACTGTAAAGATTTGTCACTTGTATCAGTTTAACAGAACAGTGATTGGTCAGTAGTCAGTCAGGAATTATAGACAAAGTGACCAGACTAAGAGAATTCTGGGAAGAGGAAAGGCAGAGAGTCAGTCACTGGCCAGACACAGAGGAAACAAGATGAGAATGCCTTACTGAGAAATGGTACCAAGCCATGTGGATAAACATAGACAAGAATTATGGGTTAATTTAAGTTGTAAGAGATAACTAATAAGTCTGAGGTAACAGACTTATAAACTTATAAACAGTTTATAATTAATATAAGTTTCTGTGTGTTTTGTTGGGACTGAATGGCTGAGGAACTGGGTGGAAGAGAAACTTCCATCTACAAAACACACAAAGGCATAAATAAAAATAATAATGAATAAATCTTATAGCATTGTTTCATAAAGCAATAAGCTTATGAAGAGAAAAAAATCCACTCAAAAACTCAAGCAAAATAGAAGGGCTGTTTTAGAAAGTACCAGGATAGTTTTGTAGAACACTAAAGACTATCCTGCAAAACCCATTAAACAAGTAGATTTATTTATTGCTTCTGTGGTTTTCAGTCTAACATGTTGTAATGATGATAGTATGAGCAAATCATTAGTTAATAAGCTGAGAATCTCTCATCTTTGTTAAACAGTTATAATCATTGATTGGTTATAAAAAGAGTAAAAAAAAATATGTCCAAAAGCAATTGGTATATGAATACTCAGGGGCAGGGTAAACAAGATTGATATTTGAATGTGTGATGGAGTGGAATAGGTACTATAGGAATTCAGATAAATCTAAGAAATTATCCAACTTCTGTTAGCGTATTAATCTTCTGTTCTTTTATAATATATAAAAATGTGGTATGCGGTAATGTGTCAAGATTTTTTTAAAAGCCTATTTATGTGTCCAAGTTCACATAGATGCATCTTCTTTTGTGTGTTACATAATGATGCTGAAACATGAGGCCATTTAAGGATTTGTCAAACGTGGAGAAAGAAATATATTTGCAGTTTTTACATTAGGATACAATTATGCTGTGGAAAAGTACCATTGCCTAAATACATCTTGAAACTACGCTTCTGACAGGCAATGAATAGCACACAAATTCTGATTTCTTCTAAGTCATCTTGAGAAACAGACTATAGAAAAATGAGCTGAGCTTTAATAAAGTGTAAATTACGAGCATATGCCACAGTTTGAAAAGTGGCTGTATGAAATGCATAGAAAGCTCAGTAACCGAGAACTGGGACAGGGTGTGCAGGACACGTTGACATCTGTGGGCCGGCCTGATGGTGGTGCATATCTGTGGGGAGGCCACACTGATGTCTGTGGGTCATCCTCTTGATGTTGCATATCTGTAATCTGTAACGCTTGCAGGACTTGTGGGAATCTTTTCAAATCTCCATTTGTAAAAATGATAGTTTAGCATGGAAAGTGACTTGACCCAAATCACCTAGCAAGCTGGTCACCTAGCAAATGAATTCAGACTTTGGCCCAAACTGCCTCCTGCCCCACCTCACTTTCCAGCTGTCTGGTTGAACTTCGCAGAACCAAGGCTTGGAAGGAAAGTAGGCCTTTCATGTCTACGTGTTATTTTCCTTCCCTTTCTTTCTTTTTTTTATTTTTGAACACAGTCTCCCTATCTAGTTGAGATTGGTCTCAAACTCCGGACCCTCCTACACCTGCCTCAATACTATTAGACATGCGGGATAAATCTGTCTGCTGCTGCCAGCTGCATTAGCAGACCATTTCAGGAGAGGAAAGAAGGACAATAAAATGAACAGTAATGTTTAAAGGTTTCAGATGCTTATCTCAGCTCATGTCCTGGCCACAGACATTCTTACAACTTGTAAATAAATACCAGTAAGAAGACCCAGAAACAGAGGTTGGGAGGAGGGGATGGGGCCACAGCTGTTAGGAGAGGAAAGAATGCCAGGCTGAGGTAGAAGATCGCAGATTCCAGATCACTAGCGATATGCTCGAATTTGAACAGTAGCCACTCCCCTAGGCCTCTCTGGGTCTAGGACATGCAAAAGTCTCCTTGGTTAATTTCTGTGATCTGTTTGCAGAACTGGTCAAGGCCTGGCTTGCATGCAACTTTCTCAAAGTATAGGTACATGCTCGCCCCAGAGCTACACCTCAGCCTTGTATGTGCTTCTTGGATGGACCTGTAGCTACTCTTCACACACAGCTAGGATCCCCTGGTCCATTTTCAGGGAGGAAAAGGGCCTTTCTGGGTGTCCGTCAGTACACCTGCTAACTTGGAATTACGTTCGACTGATTTACTGATTGGTGGGAGTCGTAACAAGGAAGATTCAGAGGGAGAATTTCACGGACCATAAATCATGTGCCAAAAAGAACCTTAGCATGAGGGGTTAGTACAGGATGGTAGTTAATGGCATGTAGGTAGCTTTGTGTTCACATCTGTGCTCTCTAGCTCCTTGCCATGAAAAGTCCAAGGTCTTACTTGGCTTGTGATTGTGTCTTTAACTCAGTGTCCTTCCCCCACAGCTGCCCCACCCCCAGATGCCCCATGTTCCTTTCACTTCAGTCCCCAAACCATCCTTTGTGGTCACACAGAGCATGCCTCTGCCACAGGACGTTCCTCACATGCCCTTTCAATCTAGTAATCTTTTCCTCTGCATGAAATGGAACTCACTTCAGGTTTGCCTCAAACACCATGGAATTTAGAGAAACTTTCCCTTGCTGTACTGATAATGATATAAATCCAAATTTCCACATGTTCTTCTGCTTTCCCACAGTCATTCACAGCATGGTTATATATGCATTCCGCCTGTGCATCTTCTGCCTAACTCATGCTAGTGAGAAAATTGTTTAATGTTCTCCTTACTTGTAATTTTTTTTGTCATATAACCGAGGTGTAGAACAAGGTCCTTCACATTATAACTGCCCAGACCACGTTTGTTGGTCAAACTCATGCCAAAAGGGATAGTATCAGGAGTGACTGCACCTTATCTCTCTGGGGAGGACAGTAATGACTGGGGATAGATGCCTCATTTCCCATGTGCTGTGAGAGTTTTACCCTGTGTGCATGCCATTTGTTATAAATCACTTTAAAGAAGTCATGGTTAGGTTGTGCACTAAAAGATACCGCCATCTTACACATCTAATCTGTATTTAACTTAATGCCTTCCACCTCACTCTCCTTTGCTTCTGATCAAAAATGAAAATGAGGCAACAGAAGCGAGACACCATCTCTTTGGGAGCATCCCTGCTGGAGCTAGCGTTCTGTGACGGGTGTGCTGTGAGCCCTCACTGATGACCATAGGTATGAGCTTAGGAAAAGACTTATGTGAACTCATCAAAATGACACAGGTTTAAAACATGTCTGATGTGCGTATGAATGCAGTTACAGGTGTGGGGACAGTCAACTTCAGCGTATGCGCTGAGCACTCGTGTGTCATTTGTTTGAGCCCCAATAACTTCAGACGTTTTCTATGTCTGGCATTGTTAATGCCCTTTCCAAAGCTTTACCCTCACGTGGAAGAATTGTAGTGGGATAAAAACTCTATGGTGTGGAGGGTTACAGTGGAGAAGAGGACCTCACTGCCACACACAGCAAACTTCTTCCTGATTGTGGCTCCTGGCAAGTGCTTCATGTTTGCAGATGAAGTATTTGGGGGCTGTAATCTTATTTTCCGATCCAGACTTTCTTAATTATGTGATATTGCAGACATGAGAATCAGACACATAATGAGGGAACTTCTTTACAAAAGCATTTACATCAGTAAAAAGTTAACAATAACGCCTTTGCTTTCCTTTCTCCACTCAGCTCCCCTCACCCCATCACATCTGATCTGCGCACACACCCGTGCACACACATCCCGGCTCCTCACCCCAGGACTCAGATGATCAATGCTCAGCTGGGCCTTCCTCCTGCCCAAGTCACAAGTGAGTTTTAACAAACCCCTCTAAAGCAGCCTCCTATCGCATGCTCTTCAGGACAGGATGAGCACATCCACTGAAAATCATGTTTGCTTTGCATCCGAACTGAAGCAGCATTAAAGGGGGAAATGGGAATTCAGCGCCGCCAGCTACAGTATCTCTCCCATCAGTTCCCCAGTAGGGCCTGGTAGGGACCTGCCGAGCCTCTGGATAAATTGTATTTTCCAAGGGTTAATTAAGCTGTCTTGAGCTTCTGCATGAAGAGGAACAAACTGGCACTTGCAGGGCTTTCTGAAACCTGCTGTCGACATTACAGTCCCTGCTGCTTTTAGCTGTATCGATCCGATGCCTGACCTGTGAAATCCTTGATGGCTGCTAACACTAGAAGCTTACTGGAGCTTTCCAAGGGAGCTCGGGACAGCGTGTGTAGTCAGGTACAATTACCTATCCCTCCAGGAAAGCCAATTAGTTCACAAAGAGCTGGAGCAGAACAAATGTTTTGTATGTGATTTAGAATCCTAAAAAAGAAAGGGGAAAAGAGGAAGAAAAGGCTTTGTTCTGCTGGATTCTTTTGTTCCTAATTTTATGATTATTGTTCAACTCACAGTGGTCTTCACATTTTCTCACATGTTTCTGAAAGAATTATGAGAAAAGGATAAACCAGGTTTGCTGTCTTCTCTTTAAGCTATGAAAATTGCCTTGTACTGCTTAAGATCCAGTGTCTAGATTAATTGTGTGAACTGAAAGGGAGGAAAACCCAAGTTTGCTCTACTTTCTGCATTTCAGAAACTTTCTCTAAATGGCACAATAAACTTCAAACATCATGAAAAAAAGGGAAAAAACCAAGCTGAGTGATAACTCCTGCTAACACTTGACTTTGCAGGTAAAATATAGGTGTAAGAGATTCCTAGGTAGATATGTGTTTTATGTGTCCAGGCTAATATGGACATTAACATGATTGGTTCTGAAACTTTATCTTTTGTGGTCTTCAATGTAGCATCCTTGGAATAAAGCTATTAAAACTAATGGACATTTGCCTGTCTGTGTCAAAACTTGCTTTCCTAGTGAGAGGTATTCATGCCCCTAGGTTAGCCACATTCCTTGACCAATGTCATTTGTGACCAGCAATCTTCATTTATGAGCTAGCTGCAGAATGTGGTCTGTCCATTAAAACTTTTCTTCATTTGAATACTAAGTCACATAGAGATCAATAGTTACCTCTTCAAACATAATGTACCACTAGAATTAACTAAAAATGGAATTTAATGCACTGGAATGTACATTAAAACAAAATGAGGAGAAAAAAGAGATTAGTTATTTTTAATAGAAAAAAATATAATCACAAATAGTTTGGTGAAATCAAATTATATGACTTCACATACTGATACGCATATGTATATAGTGTATATCCCAACAGTGTATACACACACACATACAGTAGCTATCAAATGAACTTGGTCAGAAGTTTTGGAGAGAGAGAGAGAGAGAGAGAGAGAGAGAGAGAGAGAGAGAGAGAG
>LOJH01041961.1:0-14293 GCA_001685095.1 Ellobius talpinus | reverse complement strand
GGGGGGGGAGATGGAAGCAGGGAACACCTCCAAATAAGTCCTATTCCTAGCACTCCCTCCCACCACCTGGTCAGGGAGACTCTGAGCCCTAGTGTCCGCTGTGCTCACCCCAGGATTGAATCAGTCTGGGCTGGAGTACTCTGACTCTCTCTTTCTTATGTAGATAAGAAGAGAGCCTTTCTTTTGTACTTAACACCTTTTCTATTTCCACCCCCAAGCCCCAAAGACATTTGTTGCTCATTTTGATGTTTGATGTCCCTCAAACTTGGTGTGGCACCTGTTGTAGACCAGGTACTCAGTAAATCTTTTGTAATCTTTTATAATTTAAATCATTTATAAAGACTCCTGAAAACTGAACAATTCATCAAAATGACTACTGATTTATTATTCTTAAGCAAACTTCTGCCTTCCTAAAACTTATGTTTTCTTCTTTCAAAGCCCAAAGACTCATACATACATGTGAATATAATATCATATATGTTTTCTTATATATTTGTTTGGGGCTTATTAGTGTGCTAAAATATTTTTATTTCAATAAAATAAACATTCAAAATAACATTTTCTCAATGTTATTTTGAATTGAGCATAGTGCCAAAACACTCACATATTATTTCATCTAACAGTCAGAATGACTCTAGGAGTTAAAGTGCCCACATCTTACATATTAAAACTACAAACAGTAGAGTTGAGCAACTTGCCTGGTCACAGAGCTGGTGAGTGGCAACGCTGGGACTAATCAGTAGACTCTTAGCTACTACGCCATCTTGTATGATAGTATATACTGCAAGCTCATTTTATAACACAAATTTCAAAAGCCTTGTTAGGAATCTCCAGGGTTTGAGGTATCCTAATAAGAAGCCTAGAGGTTAGATTGCATCATACTCTCGTAAGAAAAGAATTGGAGAGGCAAATGCAGCCTTTTGGCCCTGAAAATCCAGATCAAGGCCCGCACTGACCTTGCACTTACTTCCCTGTCCTAATACGTATGTCACAGTTTCTTTCTGAAAATTAATATCAGTACAAAACCACTATACATGCCGGTACTGTACATTCTTTTCAATAGTTCAATTTAGAATACTGACATCTCAAACTTTCAAAAGTATGTTCTGTATAGGTGCAAAAAGTTATCATTAAATTCATGTTGAATGTGTACCACTAATAATTTGTAAAAAGCAAGATCCTTGAGAAGAATAGCTTCTAATGCTGATAGCTCCAGCGCAATAGTCCAGAGTGAAGAAGGGCAGAAATGCTTCCAGCAATAGCACAGAACAGCCATGCTGCAAATGAACACAACTCACTGACTCATGTCAAAAGATTCTAACCCTGTTTTCCACCCTTTTAAGTGCCTTCCCTTTCCCTAGAACTTCACTCTTACCTTGAACTCTGTGTTCCTCGCTCCATTTCAAACTGTGTCAACCTGACTTCTCAACTAAGGTGGGTCTCTAAGACAGCTATAGACTGTGTGAGCTTGAGTGATGGCCAGAACTTTGTTTCACATACAGCAACGCACAGGCCTTGTAAAACAAGGACAAATGGCCCCACTGAATACCATCAAAAAGGCAAATGTTTCATGATGTATGCATTTGAAGTTAGAGTTACTAACAGCAGTGAGTACAGTTAATAAAAAGGCACTGGTTCCCAATTAAATGAAAGACTAGTAAAAGCTTGACTCCTCTAAATGTTCCTTTTGTCTGGGAAGTAACCTCTGCCAGGTATTCTCAGCCATCCTAACACAGAGGAGGCCCTGAGTAAACCCTGGCTCCCCTCCCTCCAGGCAGATAATGTCTCCTGCCTTTAGAGCTCATGACAGCAACAGCAACAACTGCTGAGCTGAAATGAACCATGGAAATCACACTTGAGGCACACAGCCTTTATAGTGTAGAGTTAAGGAACTGTGTGGAAAGGAGACATTTATAAATACCCAAATCTGTGGTTGATACTTAAAATTCAAGACTCAGTCAAACCCCAAACCCTATCAGTGTCCTACACAAAATCAGCCTCCTCTCAACCCTCTGGGCTTTGCCATCACCATAGACAATTCTTTTCCTTTCCGGAACCTTGGACCTTGGAATTCCCAGAACATAGGAAAGGAGGGGGGTGCTTCAAACAAGACAAAAGGTGCAGGTTCTTCGTTACAGGTATTCATCAGTAATTTCCATGTTTCATTCAAGCCCCAGCCAAGTCATCTTTGCATAGTAGCATAAGCACGCAGCACTTTAACCCAGTGAATTTTCTATCACCACCTGCTCATCTGGAAAGACATCAGTATCATAAGCCAATGGGAGCAAAGCACAGAGAGAAACACTAACTGTAGCAGCAGGCTTTTAGAAATTATTGAGGTATGCATAGTTAACACACACTGACAGTTGAACCCAGCACTTCAGGCATACTAGGCAAACACTTTACTACCAGGCTATATTTTATTTTGATATAAGATCACACTAAATTACCAGTACTGAACTTGAACTTATCCTGTAACCCAGACAGGCCTTGACCTTGTGATGTTCTTGCCTGAGCTTCTGGAATAGTTATGACTGCAGGCTTACATCACCAGGTCCAGCTACAGACTCAGAGCTTATTATATATAACAAATATAACAGTATTCCCCAAAACGAGACTATAAGGAACAAAAGCATGCTTTCCTTAACTGAAATAAAGATCCTTTTGAATTTTGAACCACGTTCACTTGTCTCAGCCTCCAAATAATGCAATGACCCATGCTTTCCTATTCTATGACTCAAAAATCCGAACCTGACCCCACCCACAGACAAGAAAGACAGAGGAGAGGTGAGGCTGGTCATCACCAAGTAGTCATCGCCCAGAAAGGAAGGGGAGATCCTTTATGTCACAGCAGCAATAAAGGGAGGAGTGCAGTCCAGAAAAAAGGAGAAAACAGACCACAGCACAGGAACTGAAGGAATGAGTGGAAGTTCCCAGAACTCAAGTACAACCACAAGGGACAAGTGCTGTCATTGAACCATTTCTCTTAAGGAAGAAATGAAAACACCCCACTGCCACAAAAGGTAATTTGTGTCCATTCTGATAAACAGGATTGCTTATATTAGCAATTCACAAACATCTGATTTACTGTGTTTTACAAGAACATAAAACATTAAACCTGGTAGCAGAAATGAAATGCGCATAATAGCAGCGACATATCTGTGCTCTAGAGAGATGCAAAAAATCAGAAAAAAAACAAAATATTTGTGATCTACATTATTATTACAATAATATTGAAAATATCCTTAATAAGGCTTTTGAGGGAAATTATATGTTGTTAATTAAGTATCACTGATAAGATGCCATCACTATGCTTTAAAACAAAATGTTAATAGCTGAACCCACAGTTTTGAAGCAGCAATGTCAAGGCAGCTTTTTAATCTTCCACCATGAATTTGCATTAAAACCCATTTTGAAGTTGGATGGACTGACCAGCACAACAGGCCTTCATCATTTAAACGCCCCCTCTGACTTTTCCTCCCCTAAACCAGCTCTGCTCTCACCCTCACACAAGGCAAGATGCTGTCATTGGCATAGAGCCTTTAATTCTAGCTTCAGGTCATAAAAGGAATGAAGACAGATTATTCCAAGGGCATAAATATATAATTAGATAGGAAGAATAAATTCTGATGCTCAGTTACATAATAGGGTAGTCATAGTTAACAATATAATTTGTATTTCCAAAAACTCTTTAAGATATTGTTTTAATGGTGTCACCACATAGAAAATGTGACTATTTAAGGTAATAGATAGCTCATCTAGCTGAGAGCCCTGAGAACTATAATAATGACAGGCCTGACAAGATATTCCAATTGGTGCAATTGTGGTACAAATGTTATAGGAGTATCTAACTACTTTTTAATTGAATCTACAGTCTACTCCAAGAGATAGAACCATATCTGTCGTTGTTACTGAAGCCAAGAATCTATGGCAAGATAAGTCATGGGCCCTAGGGGAAACCCTAGTACTATTATTCAATTAAATGGACATAGTATTAAAATGACTCCTAGTGACTTATTGCTGCACCCACAAATCAGAGCATCTCTCAACCCTTAACTGAGAAGTTTCTTCTTGCAATAGATGGCTATTGACACAGAAACCCTGAGACTGTGGAACATTCGACCCTAAATACATATCACACCCTTCCTTCAAAGGCTCAGGGATCTTCTCTGAAAATAGAACCAAAAGGTTGTTGAGAGCCAGAGATGGTAGACAACTTTAAGGAAACAGTGTTTTCCAGACACAACCAGGCGGTTCCACAAATTAGTTCACTGCAGTTGAGACAGCACGCACTGTAACAGCGTACGCTCAAACCAGTTACAAGCCCAGCATGGATGAAAGGAGGTAGGCATGGTATCCCACCACTAGCTTGGGAGCTATTGGCATTCGATATCAAATGCTGCTGGGAAAGGGACAGTCAATTTCCTTTAACAGTGTGACAGTTGAGCAACACAAATTAGGCTCTTTTTGTTTGTTTGTTTGTTTTTGTTTGTTTGTTTTATAAAACAAAACAAAAAACCCCGGACTTTGGGTGGATAGGGAAGTCAAGGGAGAAAGGGTAGACTTGGGAGGAGTTGGTAGATGGGGATGAATATAACCAAAGAAAAGAGAAGAACTGGGTTTGATTTCCAGCACCCACATAACAGGTCAGAATCTGCCGCAATTACAGTCACAGTGAAAATAATGCCCTCTTCTGGCCCCCATCGGTACTGCATGCGCATGGTTTTTGATAATAAAATAATAATTTTAAAGATTAAAAATTAATCCTTGGCTCTATCACTTATCCTGTGTAAGCCTCGGTTTTCAAACTCAGCAAAAGAAAAGTAAAACCTCTGGTCTAACCACTAAACAGAACTCTCAAGAAAAAAAACAAGCAACTAACATGCTTTGAAAGAAATGTGTTCAGAGTTTGTTTCTTTAGAGAAGACTAAATTTTCAAGTTTCTAAAAGATGAATTCAAAGCAAATACAGCATATTTACATTCCAGTATTCATAAGGTAGAAATAGAAGAATTAGAAATTTGAGGGCTACCTTTTCAAAGGGGAAAAAAAATATCTGGGTGTGGTGGCACACCTTTAATCCCAGCACTCTGGAGGCAGAGGTAGGCAGATCTCTAAGTTTGAGATCAGCCTCATCTACAGAGCAAGTTCCAGGACAGTCAGGGCTACACAAAGAAACCCTGTCTTGAAAGAAAAAAAAGCAAAGAAACAAAAAGATAATTTTAATTAAGGTATATAAGAAAATTTTAGGAAGATTAAGATTAAAGTGAATATTAGTGCTGTGTACATAAGAAGGAGACTAAACCTCACAGCTCTGATGCTTTCTTAGGGCTTCTTTTCAATAGAGGGTTTGGTAGATACAAATTACTGTTGATACCACTGTGCCTTCAATATGTTTCTATAACTATTAAGGTACATAAAGGATCATCTGCTGATAATATTGATGCTCAATATAATTGTGATAGATATTAAATACATTTAGGGATGGACTCTATTTTATGGGTAAATGTTGTGCACAGTTACAGTTTTGAGCCATCAAAAAGTGCTCCACAGATCTGTGGCATAAGAGAGGTCTGTTTGCTATTTACTATAGTTCAGTATGTCAACAGGGCCTTCCTCCATCTCACATCATGTGCAACACAGAAGAGGAGTGTTTTTGATGATTACATATTGTTCGCCAAGTTTTAAATTGTATTTCCTAAATCTTACTAGCAATAGAAATAGCATTGGTTCTTAAATAAATTTTTAAAAACTTCAAATATTAACACTGAAATTAATTGGGCACCATTAACCTATCTGGAAGAACAAATGAATTCGAAAGTGTTCAACATTCACTGGATAAAGCCAGGGTATATAAAGATTTCTACTAACCAAATATGCTACATTTTTTAATCTTTTTAATTATGAAAATTATGAGGCTTCTCAGAATATTTAACTGAGAACAGAGTGCAAACAAGAACTAGAGGCCTGGAATCTGTGTTTATTACAATGCGGATCACATTTTTCTCTGATGTCAAGTATCCCTCCTTCGGCATTGATCAACTTTTCTACAAATTCACAGATATACTTAGAAGATAGCCACAAATCTGGATTGTCTCCATTTGTTGTTTTTAGTAACATAAAAATTGTAGTTTTTACAAAGAAAACTACTTCCTTCTATGTGATCTATAAACCACCTGACAACAACACTTGAGATTTTCCACTAAGAGCAGTGTTCTAAACTTAGTAAACAAGCAGAGGCAAGCTCTTTACCAGAAAAAAAAGGCTGAAAATATTAATCAGATCATTCAAAATCTAATTTTTCTTTTCTTTTCCAAGCACAACATCACAATAGTATTAGTCTATAATTCTTATTAGAAATCAAGTTTAAAATATGCTAGACTTTAGGGTTATAGAAGCCATCATAAAGTACAGCAAACACTGTCTATCAGCCTTGCTAAGGTCACCCATCAAAGAATACTTGATAGATATTAGTGGTAGACTGATTTTCATGGCACATATAAACTAAGGTTAATCCATACCTTCACTCGCTTCTATAGGCAGTAATTCAGAATACTATAAATGGGTCATCATGTACAGTAGTTAGGCAGGACATTTAGGATGCAATTACCACAATGTCCATAACTTTATTTGAAATTATTTAATAGAAAATATACTCATAAAAATCAACCACATACAGCCATAGAGGGACATAACAGAAATGTGGGAAATAGCAATGGTATACTATTCGTTCAACATATAGGTCTGAAAACAATGTGGATATTTTAAATGATAGTTGAACCTCATTGATTTATCTTAAAAGTAGAAGAGTATTTCTTAATTTTAAAATGTACAGCGTCTATAATTACAAAGAGATTCAGCATTTTCCATTTTATTTTAAACTACATTTCATAGTTTATTGGGTGTTTCACATTTTCAATTTTCTTTGCATTAAATACTAATGTTTTCCATCTGAACTAGCTATGAATAATTACTACTACCAATTAAACTGAAGTACATATGAATTCCAGACTCCAGTCTTTGTACAATGTGCTTTCCTTTTGTACTTTACACTCCCAGGCCTCTCCCTAACAGTCACTGTGGTTAGTTACGTTCTCAATATATCTATGCTCTTAATACTAAGGACAGGTGTCTGTCACATTTAATGCATATTTTAAAGCCCGGGAGCACTCAATGTATAAGGAAACTCTTTCTAATTATGAATGTCTTCCAGAAAGTCATAAACAGTTGTGGTTTTGCTTTATTGTGATGGAAGGATATTACAAAAACACAGTAGGTATTACATTGAACCACAGACACCAAAGAAGCTGAGATTCTTTATGCTCTGGTGTCTTTGCATTTTTTCACCCGATTTGCAAACTTGAGTGCTGATATTAAAGTCAGGAAGGCACAAGGTAAAGAGCATCTCCTGCTCTAAAAGCATCCTACTTTCCCTACATGCACTGCTGCAGCATTAAGGCAAGGTTTAGGAGATTTCTGTTCATTGGTGCTTTTATTAGATAATAATGACTGATTTTTCCCTAAGTGTATTTAAACAATATGTTTGCCATCAGAAAATTAGAAAAATAAACTCATGAACATAGCTTCTACCAAAACACCACACTCTCATTTGATCATTGATTACTTAAAATTTTCCTCTACTTTCATGTCATGAAAATCACTTCAAAGTGTACATTATATAAAAGTTTACATTTGGAAAACATCTGGACTGTCAGGTTATCTGGGGGTTTGCTTAGTATTTGAGGGCACTATTGAGGTGGTATATTCGCAAAGTATTCACTTACCATTCTCTGTCTGCATGAAGTAGTTCCCAAACAAATTAGGTTATTCACTACTACCATAGAGAATCAATAGGCCTGTGGTTAATTTGTTAAGACAATGTAAATTAGTAACTTCCAGCCAGATGTGCAATACACACATCAAAGGAATGGCAACCTGTTCGTATGGAAATCCTGTCAACACACACAGAGCCAAATGATGACATTTCATCTGAAACAGTTTCCAAATCTGCAGCTATAAAAATTGTTCGGAGAATTTTTATACAAGGAATTGGAGCTGAGACTAATAAAAAGAGTAACCAACGTCAGCTTCCCATCTTGTGTGCCTGTGCATATATGCTTCTTTGTGTGTGCTTCTATTTTCAGATGAGGTGCATTACATTCAGTAAATGTGTGCCATGCTAGTTTTCCTTCCATAAATCATGCATTTCTCCAATTACTTCCTTTTTAATCAGATGTAAAGTTAAAAGTCTAATTTGACAGCTCTCAAGAAGCATGTAAAGAAAGATGCAGACAACAGAAGGAAAAAGAACACTTACCTACTGAAAAGCAAAACAGAATATTTCAAAATGACTCCAAACAAGTTAAGCTTACCCATTGGGAACTTGCATTCAGATCATTTGTAGGGGGTGAGTCATTATATACCCGGTTGTTTGATAAAGAATAATTACTAACTACAGGCACCACCAAAGAACAGAGGTTACATAAAATGCTTGCTATGGCTCAGACACACAATGCACCTTCTTTTAAAATGTTTCTTTCTTTCCCATGGTAAACAAACATAATTTTTCACCCATCAATACCTCTGCTTCAAGGGTTTATTTTATAAATTATGCCTTGCCAATTTCTTGTGTTTAGTTTAATAATATGAAAAACATTAAATAGATGGATTGTTTCATGATACTCAAAATAATGGTATGTTTTTACTCTGTATTAAAATACACTACCTCCTTGCTATTACAAAAATCGAATCTTTCTTTTAATATGGTTTACTAAAAAGTAAGCAAATAAATTATTCTTAATAACTACCTATTTTTAAAACATATCATCAATTTTTAATAAATAACAACTTTGTATAAATAACACATATGTATGCATGAACTTACAAACACAAACACACATCTGCATGTATAAGTTTATAATAGACCTAAGCATCTTTACCCAGGGAAAGACCACGGTCACTGCTGGTCTTTCAGTTCAAACAAAACTACCTATTATTTTTAAACAAGCAATCCTTATTTTCTGAATCTACCAAATTTTCTTATTAAACAAAGCACTGAGTGTTATTGCTAAGCGTATTTCCAGCCACTACATTTTTATCTGACAGTGGAAAGCAATGTGGAATGAATACAAACCTCATCTTGTACTTTATACTCTATTCCAAAGAGCATCCTTTAACCAACTTCCTAATGACAAAGTTAGCATTTCCGCTGTCTGGTGTGTCAATACTTCCAAAGTAAAGAATTTCTGAGGTCCCCTAAAATCACAAGTTTTCAACCCCTTTAAGAAACTAATAAATACACACACAAAAGATTTCTTTATAAAGACTTCAGCCCTATGCAACTTGACTTTTGCAAACCCTGCACAGAGTGTGCTTCTTCAACAGGCACGTACCAGACCACAGGATCAGCTGCAAGGCATGTTTCTGGAAAGAACAAGATTCCAGTGCAGCTGCGGCAGCTGCCCTGTCTGTCACGCCCCGCAGATCCAGCGAAGACGTTTCAATCTAGCTCCCACAAATTCTTGTTGCCTAACACATAGCCTTTGCTTTCTAGAGGTTAAAGTTCTACTCTGCTGGTCACTCAGGCCCCTTTTGTGGTTCAAGGAAAGAAATGCTCCTTCAGAATTCTAACTTTGATTGGAGACTCTGTTTAAAATTAAGAACTTCAAACCCGAGATCTGAAAAGTGAAACAGATGGCCAGTTTCTTAATAGTAAATGGCCAGGTACGTGGGATCTTTCCCTCTCTTTTTTTAATGCAGGGTTCGCTTGAAAGGTTAAGAGAGAAAAGAGAGCAAATATGGACAGTATTGCGAAAACTCCTAAATCTTTTCCTAGAAAACGACGAAGAGAGCCTTCAAAATCCCCGACCTGCATCAAACCGCCTCTCCTGGGAGACCAGAGCCTGACCGTGCACACAAAATACAGTTGGAGAAGGTGGTCTCAGACACTCAAGCACTCACGTGAGAACGTAATTGACGCTGACGATGCAGTGCGGCCTCGAGGAGCGGCTGTTGTGAACGATGGTGGCGTAACTCTGCACCCAGACCCAACCGCCGTGCTTCGCCAGGAACCTGTAGTATTTGGTGGTCACTTGCCCCTTCACCAACACTAGAAAGACAGACGTAGATGAACGGGCCTGTCCTGGACAGGTCCCAAGTGCTTGGTGGTTTGAGTACAAAGCCCCTCATTGCCATACCAATTGCTCCAGTGCAAGTGGGAGAGATGACGGGCAAATTCCCAATCAATTGACTGCCTGTTAAACTGAATCGACACCCCCCCGCGCGCGCCCCACCAATAGATACCTATTATATGCTAATGATTGGTGTGGGCCCTCCTGGGGCCCGCTGTCTTCCACACTAGCAATGGGGAAAACACTAAAAGTTAAGGGTTTTCCCAGACTAACTTTTCCTGCTGCAGAAGGGGAAGTCCAGCTCTAAATCCTCCATCCTGGGAGATTAAGCTCCCAGCAAAGCTGGATCAAAAGCTGGGTGAGTTAATGCTGGGTGAGGAATGTAGCCTAGGTTGTTTAAACAGTTCTCATCTTTAGTGATGTTTGCAGGTGAAGAATGAGACCCCACTGGGGGAATGCACCCCCTCCCACTCCGTTAGTATTAGCAGTTCCGTTAAGTCAGAGATACCAGACGGGTCGCAGCAGTCCCTTTCCGAGTCTCTCCTACTACTACCTCCCCTACCCCTCTAGGGCAGAACCCCCAGCAATCTGTCTGGACTTCAGGCCTCCAGCTCCGCCACTCCCTTGAGAGTGGGGTGGGACCTTACGTAAGTGATGCGCGCAGCGTAGGTGGAAGGTGTCACAGCCATGCACGTGATGGTATAGGGTCTTCTCAATCAAGTCCTGAGGTTCATACCCAGTCAGCTCCGCCACCCTGGGGGGAAAAATCCCTAGGGATGAATGTAGGACTTTTCATCACCAGGGTTCTCAGCCCCATTTCTTGGCCTAGTAAGATTAAGGGAAGGCTCTCCCTCTCTAAATACTGTCATTCTTTAGAGTCCTTTTCTCGACTACCCACCCACCTGGAGTCCAGGAAAATAAGCTTCATGTCCAGACTGGCTCGGAACATGAACATGTTGCTGTGTAGTTTGATTTCTGTGACAGCGCTCGGAGGCAGGGAGTGACCCACAGCCACCAAGCCCACATTCTGGTAGCACCCATCGAAGGGCGACATATCCAGGCTGTACTGGCGGATCTTCAGGTAGCCGCTACAGTGAATGACCTGTGGTGGAGGGGGAGGGGCGAGACTCAGCAGAGGTCTGGAAGAGCTCCCTAAAGGAAGCAGAGGAGTTGAAACATGTTAAGATTCTACTTGGCCAAAAACCATAAGGTGCCCCCAAACGAGTGGCCGCACAACCACGGTGAATTCTCGTGGGAGCTCGTAAAGAAAGAAAATGAAGAGAGAGATGCAAATGGCTGGTTCCCACCAAATCCTAACATGCATGAATTGGGGCAGGGAGCCTGCTCTCCTTTGATGTTGGCATTCAGCTAAAGAACCCCAGCTTGCAGCTAAGGCTTTGGTCCTTAACTCCCTGAGAGATAAATGACTGAAGGGTTTAGAAGCTTTACAGTTCCTCAGGCTCCTCTCTAAGAACAGCCCAGTGTCCTGACTTATTCTTTTAAGTGTCCCTCGGGTACCCACAAAGTTTAATGACCTTTCAGGGCTGCGCTCTAAGTGTGGTCCACAAGTGTGCTTCCTGGGGCAGGAACCAACCTCCCTTGCTCCAGAATCCTTACTCTGCCTGGCCACCCTCACAGTAGACCTTCCAACTCAACCACATACCTTGTAGCCACCGCAAGTGAGGCCAGCGTTCCGCTTGGCTAAAACACACTTCATCCTCAGAAAGAAGGAGCGTTCAATCTCATACTCTGTGAGAAAGAAGAGGAGGAAGACGCAGGATGAGAGACAGGCGGCCAAAAGAAGCAGCATCCCAGCCAAGACTAACTGGTGGCAAGCCCCCAAGCTGACTGGCATGAGCAGGTGGGCAAGGCCTGTCTACCTTACCCTGGACAAAATGCGAGTGGTAGGGCTGGTGAGCCGTGAGCACCGCTGTCATCTCGTCATGGTCAGCTGGGTGGATATATTCATAGATGCTGTTCCCAGTCAGCTCCACCTGTAAAGAGGTGGGGGTCATCATCTCTGTGGTTATACAATGCCCCCAGAAGAAGCTGAAAACTTGCATGGGGGGTCTGTAGGGCCATAAAGATGGAATAGGCTCTGCTGCTTGCTACCTGATGCATCTTACCTAACTCTCAGCTTTCTTACCTGTAAAATAATCATAAATGTCAGTAGTAGTGAAAACAATGGGACTCCAGTCACACCCCTTGGAACACTTGTGTGGAAAATCCTCCCACTATGTCTGGCTTATGATAAGAATTCTAAAAAGCAGCAATTATTTAATCCTGCAGTAGCAAGCTAAAGGAGAAGGGAAATCCAGGTAGGGGTTGACTGAGTCCCTCTATCACCTGAGAGGTTTCCAGTGCCCAAATGCAGATATGAAATGGTTGGGAAGCCCTCCCCACCATTCCAGCTGTGAACACTGCAGCCTGGAAGGATGAACCACTCACCTACCTGAGAAAGGCCCAGGTGAACTGAAGCTGTCTCAGAAATGTACATGATCTTTCCATCTGGGGCCACCACGAAGATGAAGCCATCCAGAGTCTGGGGAGGCAGAAATAGAGTGAGAGATCTGAGAAACGAAGCAAGGAAAACAGAAGTTAGACACAGGCAGTACAGAAAGATGAGGCTGTGACAGACTGTCCAGAAACAGGACACAGAATAACCACAAGAATCTCCTTTCTTGAACCTCCCAAGTCTGTAAGAGCAGCACACTGACAGCATTGGCAAGCCAGAGTGAGGCTACGGACAAGGCTAACGTCCTATAAAGACTCAAGATCCACTCAAATGGAAAAGAAAATCTGTGGCTCACAGAAGTCTGGGTGGGGAATGGAATCACAGTCTTCAACAGGAACAGGAAGTAGGTTAGGCCCTCAGGACAGTGGTGCCAGTAAGAACCTCTGTTAATATTGAAGGGTTCTATAGAGGCAGTGATGAACAGTGAAGAGAGAAATAGCTTGACTTGAGAAAGATCCAGAACAGCAGACACTGGTTGACATGGGAGAACCGGCAATTTGAAGTTATAGACAGAAGGAAGCTGGCCAAGACTCTTTCAGAGTCAGGAGAGGGAGATTTAGGGGATGAGAGGCTTTTCTGAGCAACCAGATGTAAAGTAGTGTGACACTGTATGTTCGTGTATGTTTACACGGATCCATCAAGCTGGCAGTCTCATTGTAAAGAAACTTCAGAGACTTTCCCTGTCCCTTCATCTCTGTGGATGAGATAATGGAGACCTATGATAAACCCAACTCCTCTTTAGGAGCTCAAAGGGACAACCAGCCTGAAAATGAATGTGTTGACACAAAATTAAGTATATAGAGATGAATAGGCAAGAGAACCAGTAACTATGCATTACAGAGGCCTCAAAGAACTTGAAGAAGGAAGGACTGAAGAGAAGAACACCTCAAGTAGAAGAAATGATGTAGTAAAGTCAGAGACTGAGGGAAGGGAAGGGTTAGTCTGATGCGTTAAAAGCTAGTGAGGCTGGTGTGAGATGGGGCTACATAAGCACATACTCAGTGGATTTTTAAAGTTTGGAATGTCAATTTGGGGACCCTGTAATTGCTCTGCAATCGTTATGTTTCCAACAGTAATTCTAAGCAAGAATAATATATTTTTGTGTGCTCTTGCTCCATGGCAGAATGTTCTACATGAATCAGGATAAGGAGTCCATGTAGCTACCGGCCTGAAATCACATCTAAGAAAGGGGAGAGTCTAATTTAAGGATGGCACTGAATGCAAATTTTATATTAATTTGCTGGCAGAAAGAGAAAGTAAGGTTAATTTCCTGGCTTCAATAAGAAGGTTATACAGAAGAGTGGAAACAGAGAAATTGAGATTTTGTTGTGAGCCTGTGTCATCTCTCCAACTGGAAACCAAGATGCTGTGTAAGTAAAAGTCTGAGAAGGGAGATAATACATTCTTGTCTTAAATGTCTAGGTGGCAGCAGGAAACAAAAGTTGAAAGTCCAGAAGGTGGTCTAAAGACCAGCTTGGGTCACAGAGACGAAACAGTTCAGGTGACAAGTGTTGGCTTATGTCTTGCAGAGTCTTTGGAGCTGTGAGAGAAGAAAGGAGTTAGGACTTTTCCAAATGACATCACAGGCAATGGTATGACAAGAAGAAGAAGAAGAAGAAGAAGAAGAAGAAGAAGAAGAAGAAGAGGAG
>LOJH01041960.1:0-14294 GCA_001685095.1 Ellobius talpinus | reverse complement strand
GGTGGATCTCTGTGAGTTCAAGGCTAACCTGAGTTACAGAGAGAATTCCAGGAGAGTCAAGAGAAACCCTGTCTAAAACAAACAACAAACAACACAAAAGGTTAAGGGATTCAGTGGATGTGAAAGCACTCAGAACCTTGGGGGTTGGGATAAAGTACCTGCTATACAAGCTTGAGGGTCTGAGCCTTGATCCCAGAACCCACATAAAAAAGCTGGGCCTGAGCCAGGTGTGGTGGCACATTCAGGAGGCAGACAGGCAAATCCCTGAGAGCTGGAGGCCAGTCTGGCCTACACAGTGAGTGCCAGGACAGCCAGGACTATGTAGAGAGAGACCTTGTCTCAAAACAAAACAACAACAAAAAGCTGGCTGTGCTGGTGTGTTGTAATCCCAGCATCGGAGAGGCAGATCCCTAGGACTCATTGGCCCGTGAAAGACCCTGCCTCACTGAGCACATTAACGCCGCTCCCGCCACATACACATGTGATGTCATGGGGGTGGAGGGAAGAGATTTTGAGATGGAAGTGAGAGGAGAAAGAATATTAAAATATGTGCTGGGCAGTGATGGCGCACACCTTTAATCCCAGGGCTTGGCGGGCAGAGGCAGGCAGATCTCTTGAGTCTGAGGACAGTCTGGTCTACAGAGTGAGTTCCAGGACAGGCAGGGCTACACAGAGAAATATTGTCTCGAAAAACAACAAATATAAAATAAAAATTAAAAGCTTAAAATGTAACCTCTGTATCGTCTATTCTTGTAAGCAACATTCCATCAGTTTTTCTGTGTTCTTCTAATGAGAAGAGAGTCATTAGGTCTGCTTTCCACTCAGTGAGAGGGGACCTCACAAGGCTGTGAATGCCAGGTGGCAGGGCTCCTTGGGGAGCATTTTAGGGTTTCCCCATGGGTGTTTTTTCTTCTGGATCATCCACATCTTCTTTGTCTCTCCTCACTTTCTCACCCTCCAAATAGGATTACTTTATAAACTTGGTAAGTTGCAATGTGGCCAGTTTGGGGCGATTTATGTCTCCTATAGACAGAGGCATTGAACTACTTAGGAAACCAAGAAGTGGAAAATGGTTATAAAGGGATCCAATTACTTTCATTGCAAGAGCAATGTAAAAATGTAACATGAAAAAAATGGACTTAATTGGTGAAAAATTATTAGACAATTAAACTTATTTCTGCTTAAATACATTTGGGTGTTAATTGGTAATCTGCTTAAGGTTTATTTGATGGTGGATTTGTTGTTTTGACTCTGTCCTAAGAGAATGGTCTCTGTCTAGTTTGCTATGAACACTGCAAGTCTTGCTGAGAAACAATGGCCAGTTCATTGCCATGGTTCCTCTCCATAAAGAACAAATGGGGTCAGACTGTCCCAGAGGGCAGAGAAGCATTTGTCTGGGAAGCTCAGGAAGGAATTTCTGCTCCTGTCTCAGGTCTTTTCTAGGAAGGACATCAAATTCCAGGAGGTCACAGGATTGTAAGTGGGAGGCAGAGGGACCCAAACTCTGCCACTTTGGGCAAGAAACTAAAACAAGTTTTTAAAAAAATATTGTGTTTGTGTGTTTTGGTAAATTATTCCATTTCTGTGTTGGGGAATGTTCTGGTAAATATTACGTGTGTGTGTGTGTGTGTGTGTGTGTGTGTGTGTGTGTAGAAGGTGTTTCTGGTTTTCTTGCAAATTTACTGAGTTCTTTAACCTCTCTTCATTATTTTTTCCTCTTCTATAAAATGGGGTTCTGAGCAGCCGCCACAGGCTGTGGAGGTCTGAGAATGACTTGCTTGTGTGAGTTCTCTTTCCATTGTACGCTCAGGAGACCTAACCTAAGTTGTCTACTGAGTAGGAAACACCTTTACCCCTGAGTCATCTCCCCCCCCCACTTGACTTGGGCCACGTTGTTGGGGGTGGAGAGAAAGAAAGAAACTGCAGACCGGAAATGAGTTCTGCACTCTAGAATGCAACAAGTTTGCCTTAACTGGATCTTAGAAGGGCCTGGGAACTTTAGGGAATCACTGAGAGCCAGGAGAGGGCAGCTGAACCAAAGTCTGAATGAATGAATGAACGAATGAATGCATGTATGCATTGTGGTGTCCCCCTCCCACCAGACTCCCCTCTGCTCCCTGGTGGGAGACCAGAAGCTTCTGCTGAGGCGATATCTGGCAAACACTGAGGATGACATTCTTCAGTGAAAAAGCCATCCCTTCCAACAGTGTCACCTCTGAACAGTGACCAAGGTGGCAAGCCATCCACTTCACCCAGACCCAAGAGCATCCCACCAGCTTCTAGGTCACGGATCACCCTCTCCTTGATGGCTCAGCCAGGACTCATAACCATGGGAGGAAAATTCTGTGTTGAGAAAGAGACAAACACAGCAGACAAAAGAGGGTTGGGGTGCAGTGGGTAGAGAGCCTGTCTAGCACACTTAAAGCTCTGAGTCTGATCTCAGTGCCGGCCGGGAGTGGTGATACATGCCTCAAAGCCAGATGGAGGCAGAGGATCAGACCTTTAAGGTCATCCTTGGCTACACATTGAGTTAAGGCCAGCCTGGAATACACGAGATGAGAATCTATCTAAAATAAAAATGGACAAAAAGAAAAGATGCCATTCAAGGAACAAAAGAAAAATAACAATTTTCCTCAGAGACGAGAATACACACACACACAAACACACACTCATCTATATATACATACATACATTTACCCATCTACATACACACACACACATACTCAGAAAGACTTCTGGACACTCACTCTAAAATGCTATCTCTTATTACTCTATCTTATTTCAGTAGGGGAAAACAGAGTCAAAGAGTTGAGAATAAATTGAAATAAGTAATACAGAAACTTTCTCCAGAACTGAAGAGCCCTTGGCGTTCCAAGCACAATGGAGGAGAAGAGACACCACCAAGTCTATTGAGAAGTTTCAGAACTCAAGGACAAGAATCCTAAAAGTTTCCCCAGAAATAAAATAGTGATTTTCCCCCCTAAAAGATCAGCTATCAGAATGGCCTCAGACTGCTCCGCAAAAGCATCTAGGTGAGAAGTGTGAAGTCCTGGAACCCTGTGTGCGTGAAGAAGTAGGCCTGGGACTCACTGGGTAGCAGAGGCTGACCTTGAACTGCCCGAACCGTTGTTCTGTTCTCTGCTCAGTTACTAAGGAAGTACTTCAAGGAAATGGAGGGAATTTCAGGCACGCAGTTTCTCAAAGACTTGTTCTCTCTTCTCTTAGGATAAATCAAGAAAGAGGGTGACTGGAGACCCCAAATCAGGCAAATAGCAAAAGAAAGTCTTAGGACGTGGGAAAGTGAAGCAGCCAGCCCAGACTGAAGGGGACAGAGGGAGACAGAAGATCTCTGAGAAAAAGTGAGCTGGGAAAATGATCCAAATTCTGTGGTGGGTGGAAATCCTAAGGCTGTTGCAAAGTCTAAGACAATTGTTTGACATCCAGAATATCAAGCAAAAAACTCACAACAAAACCAAGCCACCATCACTAATAACAGCCCAGGGTATGGAGAAGCCGGCTCAGAAGTTAAGAAGACTGCTTTTGCAGAGGACTGGAGTTCGGAGCCCAGCATCCAGGGACATCAGGTGGCTCAAATCCACCTGTAACTCCAGTGTGGGGGGTCCAATGCTCTCTTCTGGCCTCTGTGGGTTCCTGCAGCCACAGGGATACAAATTCACACACACATATATGAAAATTACAAAGAAAATAAGTCTTAAACAAAAAAAATCTAACACAGCTAATTATTAATTTCAGTTACAAAAGTGTTCAAGACTGGACTTGTGGTTGAGTGGTGGAGTTCTTGCCTAGCATGCTTGGAGAGTGGGGGCAGGGAGGGACAGAGAGCGCCACTGTGGAAAACATCAGCTGTTAATTTATGCAAGAGTCATAACCATATTGAGTCGAGAAGAAAAGCTACTTATCATTGGTACATGACAAGAGAGGACAGGGTTCAGGCCTGTCTTTAGGCATGTGGAGGCAAACACCAGAAACCATGTTCACAGCATGATATTGGTCACTCTGTGGTCAATGGAAAGGAGACTAAAGCATCTTCAGTGCTCTTTGGCGTTTTTGTTGTTTTCTGATAGGTCCTCATATGGCCCAGGCTGATCTGGAAGTCACTAAGTAGCAGAGGTTGGCCTTGAACTGCCTCCCAAGTGCTAGGCTTACAGGAACACATCCCACACCAGCTCAGTTCCCAAGGGCTGCCCATGGGGGCCAGAACAGAATCACTGCTGGGAGATGGCTGCTCCCCAAGTCTGGTCAATCTGGGAAGGCTGGGTGACGACGGAAACTCTACTGTTCAGAGGTGGTGGGCAATGAACTAGAGTTAAAAGAGATAGCTTTAGATCTCACCTAAACATCGCTCGTGTCAGAAAACTTTGTTATTATTTTTAAATTTCATCTTTGTGTTTGTGCGTGTATGTGTACTGGTGTGCGTGCATACGTGCCTGTGTATGTGCGCTTGCGCAGGTGCAGGTACACATGTGGGCATGCCTATAAAGGCCAGGCCAAAGCCTCTCCTGTTGTTCTTCAGGTGTTGTGCCCCTTGGGCTTTTTTTTGGGATAAGCTCTCTTAGCAACCTGAGGCTCACCAAGCAGATGAGTTGCAGGGACTCACCAGTTTCTTCCTCGGCAGCACTGAGATTGCAGCTGTGCCTCCACACCTGCATCTTTTTCTCTTTCTTTTTCTTTTTTAACGTGGATTCTAGGGGGTTGAACTTAGGCACTTACCCATACAAGGCAAACACTTTACCAACTGAAACTATCATCCCAACCAGTTGTTTGTTTGACATGGCATTGGGTCTCAAACTCACTGGGTAGCTGAGTCTCCCAGTGTCTCCCAGNTCCCTGAGGCGAGGAGCACGGGTGTACGGGGTATATCCCCATGCCTGGCTACTGAAAATAGCACATCTTCAAGTCCCCACACACCTGCTACCAGGGCTAACAATAGACACCACGACCACCATCCTGCCCTTGAAGGCTGAGGAGGGATGTGGGTCAGTGGGAACTTGGTTATGTAACAGCTATTTACTGAGTACCTACTGTGTGCAGGAGCCTGATAGTGAGCTGGGGAAATGTTGGATTGGTCTATTGCTGGGCTCCAAGTGGCCAGATGGACAGAGCAGATGGAAGAGGGGGGATGGGGAAGCGGGAACTCATCAGCATGTGGCAAAGGCCCAAACTCAAGCCTTGTGTGCTGTGTTCTGGTGGGGGAGGGGTCCCTGGTGTCTTTTTCACCAG
Organism: Ellobius talpinus; assembly: GCA_001685095.1. Lineage (NCBI taxonomy): Eukaryota > Metazoa > Chordata > Mammalia > Rodentia > Cricetidae > Ellobius > Ellobius talpinus. The sequence continues at coordinate 9,053 of LOJH01041960.1, read as the reverse complement.
CAGGGATGGGACTCCTGAGTATGATCTTCAGAGGACTAGAGTTTGGGTTCTGGAGGAGGGGACCTTGATAGAGACTGATTGGTATGTGTCCCAGAGGCTTTTGTGGCTAGTTTAGAGGCTGAGGGAACTTTAGGAAGTGAGAAGAACCTAGAGGAAGCAGGTCACCGGGAGGGAACGGATCACCGGGAGCAGGTCCTTTGCCGGAGCATCAGCCCTGACTCCTGCCTGACGTCTTTCTGCTTCTTGGTGGACTGGTTGATCATGAGGTGAACAGTACTCCCTCACCACCTTGTACCCGAGCACACAGGGTCATGTGACCATGGACTGACCCATTCAAATCTGAGAGCCAGACTCAATCTTTCTTCCCTAAATCCAGGTAATCTGGTCACAATGACAGAAGAATGACTAATTTGAGCTCTAAACAATGTCTAGGCCGTTCATAGCCGCCCCTTTGCAATTCATGAATCAGTGACATTCCTGAACCAATTCTGTAAACCTAAGCGGCTGTTTACTCACCATGAAGACACAGAAAAGAAATCCCTGGGTGGGGGACCCGCAACTCACACCTACTATTATGTCACATACACAGATATGACAAAAGCAAGAATTAAAATCTCAAATAGAAGACAGTCATTAAAAGATTCTTAAGAATGGTGTGTATATGTGTGTGTGTAAATGCCACAGTATGCATGAGGAGGTCAGAGGACATCTAGTGGAGTCGGTGTTCTTCTCCCACCACTGTGTGAACTCAGATGCCAGGCTTGCACAGCAAGTGTTTTGATTGCTTAACCATCTCAGCAGCTCTACAACAGAGTCTTTTAAATTACATACATCTAACGTCTTTTATGAAAGAAAAACAAAACAAAACACTGCTTGAGTCTTCTTTTCTGCTTGTCACTGACTGTAGTTACCTCGCACTCTGGAGCAGACTCACCCCTGAGCACTAATGGGTTTAAAGGCCTTCGCTGCGCATGGCTCCTGCTCAGGGTAGCCCCAATCTTTTCTTCAGGTTTTGCTTCTGCACCAGGGTGGGCTCAGGTAAGCAGAGAACAGAATTTAGACCAGCTCTTGCCATGATGAAAGCAAGAGTTGAGTCCTCTTTCTTTACACCCTCAACTTAGTTTCCTTCCCAGCTGGGGTCCAGGATTCCCATCCCAGGGTCCTCCCTCAGGTTCTGCTCCACCTGGCCTTCACCTTCTTGAATTCTGGAGGTCCTGGACTTTGCTCACACCTCACGTCTTTCTTTCCCCCCTTAAATCCTTTTGTACATTTATTTCGTTTTCTGTGTATGATCGTTTCGCTTTCGTGTATGTCTGCGCACGGTGTGCGTGCCTGGTATTCAGAGGTCAGAAGGCACTTGGGACCCCTCGGAGTCAGCTCAGGACACACCCAGACACCAAATTCTCAGCCCGAAGGAGGGGAAAAGAAGGGGGACTGTGCCTGGGTTGAACAAAGGCAGACAGCAGCAGCAGCAGGTGTCTCTGCAGAGTGGTTTTTAAGGGGAAAAGGGGAAGGACTAGGTAAGTCATGATTGGACAGGTTAACCAGTGTAGCCAAATAGTGCATTTTGATGGCTGGACCTCGGTGTTTTGTCTCAGGAATGAGTAAATAGTGGCCAAATAAGGGAATGGACATTGAGGCTTTAGGAATGTAATCTAATGGTTTCACAAGGGAGGGAAGGAGAAAGGGCAAAACCTGTCAGCACCATTAGAGAGCCCCCCTTCAGGCATTGGATCCCTGGAACTGGAATTATGGATGGTTCTGAGCTGTGGTGTGGGTGCTGGCAACTGAGGCCAGATCCTCTGCAAGAGCACTCAGCCATCTCTCTAGCCCCACGTTCCCATTTCTCCAGCTTCTGCCTTGGCTTGGATACCAGGACCTGTGGGTCCCTGGATGCTCGCAAAGTGGCGTTCTCCACACTCTTCCTTCCGCCATGAGGACTCTTACAAGTCCCTCCCAGAGTCTCCCAAATCCCCCAGGATCTCATTCATGACCATCCCAGTTTCTGTCCCTAGCATCCTCTTCCATGCTTCACTCTGGGACCAGCATTCTTAGTCCCCTCTCACACCTCCCTAGGCACCTAAAGTGACAGGCTGCCAGCAGGGCACCTTTCTTCCCCTAACCCTGATCTACCCTAGTGCCTACAGAGGCAACCTTGACACTTCCCCATCTTCCCTGCCCTGGTTGCTTCAGTTAAAGCTCCATTGTTTCTTAGAAATGTCTGAGCAAGGCGTGGTGGAGCTCACCTTCAATCCCAGCACTGAGGAGGCAGGGGCAGGTAGATCTCTGTGAGTTCCAGGACAATCAGAGTTGTATAGAGAGACCCTGCTTCAAAAAGCCCGACACACACATACAGACACACTCATCCACACACCCACACAGTGTCTGTTAGCTTCGACTGTATAACCCCACTGCCAATGTCTTTGCCTGGTGCTGGCCTCTCCTCACAAACACAGCATCTCTCTTTCCCTGAAGCTCAGTCTCTCCCTTCCTTGCTCATGAAACTTCTGTTAGAGTGGAATGAAAGACAGGCATGGAGGCCACACCCTAATCACAGCACTCAGGAGACTGAGGCAGGAGCATTGTCACAAGTGGTAGTCGAGCCTTAGCAGCATAATGAGACTTGTCTCCAAAATCAAAACAAAAACAAGCAACTACAAAGAAAGAATCAAAATAAAAATAACAAGGAGTTTAAAAGAAAATAGTTCTGGGTGCTGGTGAGGCTGCTGCTGGGTGGACACTGGCTGGCTCACTGCCAGAAGCTGGACTTGTCAAATCCCTCTAGAATACAGTTTGGGAATCATGCTAAGAACTTAAATGTATTCAGTCTTTGACCCAATAGTTTCATTTCTGAGAAGCTAAGGAAATAACCCATCTATGAAAATGTTTCGTGCTTTTATAAAAGCTTATTTATTACATCATTATTTACATAAGAAAAAATTAGAAATCACCTAACTACATTACAATAGAAGTAATTTGATGCTGTTTGCCTATCATACAGCTAATAAAAAGGGCACTCGCAGGAAGAAAGGCAAAATCAGTGGCGGTAAAATGCTCACAGTGGTTACTTCCAGCTAGTGAGATTATGGATGATTTTAATTTTCTTTGTAATTTCCTATATTTTCCAAATTTTCTACAATAAATCACTACCATAATTAGATGAGAAAGTTATCTTTAAATGATGTTCAGAATAAGTTTGTGGTAAAAGAGAGGGAAAAACCCAGTTGTACACCAAATTGTAAATAAGATACAGTCTGAGCACACACAAACAAGAGTGTAAAGAGATGGAGTGACCTCTGTGTGATGGCATCCCAGGCCTCTGTGTTGATTTCACCATCGCGAGTGCTTAGAAACTCCCATTGTCTTCAGGATTTCATCCACACCCCTCAGCAGCTCACAGTGACCCCCAATGACTTTTTAAAATCTGAGCTATAAGAGGCTGGGGAGGTGGCTCAGCGGGTAAGGACACTTAAGGACCTAAGTTCAAATCCACAGCACCCAAGTGATGCAAAGCTTGACATGGTTGCATGCACCTGTGACTCCAGTTAAGGGAATAAGAGCTAAGTGATCTGAAGAGCTCACCCAGCACCAGCCTAGCTGAAATGGTGGGGTTCTGGTTCAGTGAGAGGTCATGTTTCCAGGAAACACTGCAGAGAGTAATAACACTTGACTCCTGCTCTGGCCTCTACCCGCATGAGTGCTGGCTTGCACACCTGCACACTCACATGTGTGCACACTCTTGTACACTCAAACACATCACAACACACCCCCACAATACACCTGTCACCACATCCACACACCCCGACACTCACCCCAAACACACCGCCCACACAGTTTTCAGCCCACACACATCCCACATACCCAAACACCACACCACAATCCCATACAACACCCACCCCTGATTGAGATACGATTCCCAACCATAATATCCATCCTTTCAGGACCTGAGAAATGGCTCAGAAATTAAGAGCACGGCTGATCTTCACAAGTTTAATTCCCAGCACCCACATGACAGCTCACACCTGTCTGTAAGTCCAGCTCTAGGGAATCTGACACCCTCACACAGACACACAGGCAGGCACAATACCAATGCACATTTAAAAAAATCCGCCCTTTCATATGTACAACTGAGTGGTGTTTAATGTCTTCTCAAAGTTGTACTTGCTACCAATTAGTGGTCACTCCCCATTCCTCCCTGCTGCCACTAGTCTGTGATACATTTCCCTATGCTGGACTTTTTGAAGGATCAAGGGATATGTGGCCCTTTGTCTGGCTTCTTTCGGGGAGCAGAATGTTTTCCAGGTTCACGCATGTGATGGCATGCACCAGCTCTTTCCTGTTGCTGAGCAGTGAGCATCCTGGTGAATGGATGTACCACATGTGTTTTAACTGTGTGCCTGACACGCACAGCATAGCCTGCATGTGGAAGTCAGAGGGCTTTTGTGGAGCTGGTTCTCCTTTTATGTGGGTTCGAGGTCAAACTCAGGTTGGTAGCTCTGCGTGCAATAGCTTCTGCTTCCTCCTCTCTTTCCTCCTTTTTAAAAACAAGGTCTTGTTACAAAGCCCAGGCTGACCTGGAACTCCCATTACAGGATTACAGCTGTGTGCCACGACACACATGTGGAGCTCAGAGAACAGCTTCTGAGAGTTGGTTCTCACCCTTCCGTCCTGATTCCGAAGCAGGGTCTCTGTTTCTGTACTAGGTACTCTAAGCTTGGTGGCCTGTGAGCTTCTGGCCAGTTTTCCTTCTCTGTCTCCCATCGCCCCACAGGAGTTCAGGGATTAGAGATGCATGATGCACCTTCAGCTACTGACAGGAGTTCTGGGACCCTCAGGTTTGCAGAGTGAGCACCTGCTGAGCTATCTCTCTGGCCCGACCTGTCTCATTTGAAAATCAGGTTATTTGTCTTACTATACTGTTGATGAGCTGCGTTTTTTACATATTCTGGATGCCTGCTGGATATCAGGCGAATAAAAACATAATTGTGTGCTCATTCTTCCTTCTCTGCTTCTTTCTTTTCTTTTTTTTAAGACAATATTTCATGTAGCCCAAGCTGGCTACCAACCTCCTATGTAGACAATCTTACTTTTGTTCTGCCAATCTTCCCACCTCCACCTCCCAAGTGTCGGGATTCTAAGTGTGTACCACCACAGTGGGATCACTCCTTTGGTCTGTTAGAAACACAAGCTTCAAATCTGATGAAGTCCAGTGCATACACTTTGCTCTTTTTAGTATGTGCTCTTGGTGTCGTATTTAACAGGAGTTTACCTAATCCAGGGCCATAAGGATATGCATCTATGCTGTCTTCTGAGAAGTTTGTAGTCTTAGCATCCATGGGCAGATCTTTGATTAATCTGAATTAATTGTTGTGCATGATGTGAGATAGGTGTCTGTGCCCACCTTTCTTCTTTCCCAGGGACCAAACCCTGTAAAAAGACCATTCCTTCTCCTCCGCATACCGAATTACCCACATCCTTATCACAACCCAATAGAGGCCAGATGGCATCTTACGGTTTTATTTTATATGTGTCTGCGTGCATGTTTGCACACATACATGCAGTGCCCTCAGAGGCCAGGAAAGGGCATTAGGTCCCCTGCTCCAGTGACAGGTGGTTGTGAGCGTCCCAGTGTGCTGGGACTTGAACTCTGGACTCCTGTAACAGTGGCTGCTGCTCTTAACCACAGAGCCATCTCTCCAGCCTGACATTTTATTGTAGCTTCTGGTCTTGGTGGCCGACATCCTCACCGTTTGGTCCCTATCTACGCGCACAGCTGTTTCTCCCCTCCAGGCAGGCCGACCCCAGGAGCATTTTTCTCATATCGCCATCCACCCCTGCCTACTCTGCTTCCGTGGTGTTCTTGTTATTCACAAGTCTTCTTACTTTATGAAATCCCTAGGTTCACACCTTTGCACAGCAGCGGCCACAGTGCCTGGCACTTCAGAGATGATAAACTTGGGTGTCAGCTGAGTGACGTTGACTAACTTTTCTGAAGTTTAGGACTTTAGGGAGGAGCAAGTTATTGGCCTTTTGACCCCCTCACCTCTCTTCCTCCAGGAGCATTTATTTATTTACTCCCCATTCATTCATTCACTCGTTCAACGAGGTTTTTCAGGCACTGACCTAGATGCTGAGGCTAACAGTAATACATAACCTACCCTTAACAGCGTGGAGAGTTCTCCAACTTAGCACTAATCCTATGAATATGTCACCACAGTGTCTCCAGGCCTACTTCTTGTTACTGTGTTTATTGACAGTTCCCTCCTTTCCTGACTCTCCTCATCGCCAGGATGATTTTAAGTTTCACATAGCTGTCCATCCATCACCTAGCCCTTGGTTTCTGGACCCTTCAGTAATCCATCAGTCCACTCTACCTTAGCCAGAGTCATGACTCCTCTGAAGGTGCCATTGTGACCACTATTATATCTTCCCACCCGTGCTGCCCTTGGACTCCATCCTAGCGATTTCCTTATGCTGCTGGGGCCTTCAGCCTGCTGACTCTTCACCGGTCCATCCTGTTTGAGAGCCTCCTCGCTTTCTTCTCCACCCAGCTTGGGTTCCATGGGTCTACTACTAACATAATTGTCCCATGATCCTTTGTTAAACTTTGCTCACCTGCTACCACAACCCAGTGCTGGTGAAATCAACGGAATAGGCTTTCCATTGCCTCTGGGCATAGGCTGTGGCCAACAGAAGTTTCCACTCTCATCCAACGAGTGAATCAGCCTTCGTTCACAACTTGTACACTCTGCCACATGCAGGGTGCCTGGCTGTGCCTTCTCCTTCTGCATGCTTCTCACCGAGGATATATAGTTTAAACCTTCGAGTGTGAGTGTGGGTATGTGTGTGTCATGGTGCATGTGTGGGAATCAGGGGACAGCTTCGGGTGCTAGACCTCGTCTTCCACCTTGTCTGAGACGGGGTGTCTGATGGATACAAAACTAACCAGGAGCTTTCATGGGTTCTGCCCATGCCTTGCATATCCCCATAAGTGTGCTGGGACATGGAATCTTATTGTCAAGCTCAGAGTGACCCTCCATTAAGCCAAATGAGTTCCAGCATCAACACCTCCTGCTCCCTCACTCCTGTAGGAAATTACACCCTGTCCTGTGCTTCCCTGTCTGTCTAGGGCCCACCTCTCTACTGGCCCCGAATCCTGTTCTCCATGATCTCCCATGGACTTTAACTGTGACTATCTCTCTACTAACCTCTATTGGAGATTTCTCTTCAAGGGATACTGAAATGCTCCCCGTGTTAACAAACAAAAAACAAAGAAATGTCTTCCATTGTAGTTTGCATGTTCTCCCGGCTCCTGCCCATCTCTTCACACCTTATAGCAAAATTCTTTCTAAAGAGTGGTCTCCACATCATCTAACCTTAGCACTGTGCCCATCTGCCGTGGCTATGTGGTCTTCTGTTGTGTTTGCCAAGACCATTCCTGCTCAGGGCCTTTGCTCTCCTGGTTCCTGTGTTCTAGAATAGCCAGCGTCTCCATGTAACTTTGCGTGGCTTGCTCCGCTGTTTCATGGAGGTCTCTGTTTTATGTCCCCTCAGCTTATCTAGGCTTCCTCTGTGGCCTGTGTTTGTAGCACCCACCATCCCACCACTTTTGACACCACACCAACTCTTGGCCAGATTTATTTTTCTCATTGACATCTTTTAATAAAATGTGTACTAATCATGCCTATTAACGGGATTCCATGTATGTATATAGCTCTCACAGACAAAATTCAACATTACTTTCCCACCTGCCCCTCATCCATCCTAAAACTCCCAAATCTCTATTCTACTCTCAGACTGGCTTTTAACGTTTCCTCATGGGACAGAGAAAGTGTAGAACTTACCTTTTTGTGTCTTGATTTTTTTCACTTAACACAATTCCCCCACCCTACCTCACATTATTTTCCTGATAGGTACATGCTTTTGTTCTCCGTGGCTGGCTAGTGTTTCACAGTGTATACACACCTCATCTTCTTCATCCACGTAGTGTTGTGAGGCTTGCAAGCTGGCTCCACAGGTGGGCGATGGTATATAGCGCCTCAGTAAACAGAAGTATGCCATGTTTCTAATTAGTATCGTCTGCCTTCCTTCCTTCCTTCCTTCCTTCCTTCCTTCCTTCCTTCCTTCATCTCTGTCTTTCTCTCCCTCTCATTCTTCTTTTGGTTTTTGAGACAGGGTTTCTCTCTCTAACCCTGGCTGTCCTGGAACTCACAGAGATCCGTCTGCCTCTGCTTCCCAAGTGCTGGGATTAAAAGCATGCACCACCAACACCAGGCTAATATTGTGTTTCTTTTAGTATTAACCTTGCTTCTGTTGGCATCCTATGCAGCCCTAGTCTTGAGCTGTGAGGACCCTAGTGCTGAAATCAGAGGTCAACTAATCTGCATTTCCAGCAGTGCTCACGGGCTCTCTATCCCTCATATTCTCACTGTTCTCTTTGATTCTATTTTATTTTTAATTTTTGTTTGTGTGTGTAAGCCAAAGGATGATATCGTGTGTCTTTTCCCCAAAAAAGATTTATTTTATTTATTTATGTGTATGTGTGTGTGGATATCCATGGAGGCCAGAAGACATCAGATCTTCTGGAGCTGGAATTACAGGCAGTTGTGAGCTGCTCAATGTGGGTGCTGGGCCCTAGGGTCTCTGAGAGTCGCAGTACTTTTAACTGCTGAGGTTTTCTCCAGCCTCCACATCTGGAGTCTCCATTGATGCTCTCCACCTTATTTTTAGTATTCTCGTATTTATTTGTTGACTTATTTTTGGTTTTTCTAGACAGAGTTTTTCTGTATAACAGACCTGGCTATCTTGGGATTTGCTTTGTAGATCAGGCTGGCCTCAAACTCACAGAGATCCGCCTGCCTCTGCCTCCCGAGTGCTTATTACAGATGGTTGTGAGCCACCATGTGGTTGCTGGGAATTGAATTCCAGACCCCTGGAGGAATAGGCAATGTTTTTAACTTCTAAGCCATCTCTCCAGTCCACTTTAATTTTTTTTCTTAAATATTTATTTATTTATTTATTATGTATACAATATTCTCTCACTGTGTATGCCT
>LOJH01041959.1:2765-17305 GCA_001685095.1 Ellobius talpinus | reverse complement strand
TCCCAGAAATCTTAGACAACAATGAGGACACTAAGAGAGGCTTACATAGATGTACTCTACATGGGAAGTAGAAAAGATAAGATCTGAATAAATGGGAGCATGGGGACCTTGGGGGAGGATTGAAGGGGGAAGGGATAGGCAGGGAGGGGAGCAGAGAAAAAAAATGTAGAGCTCAATAAAAAATAAAAAAATAAAAATGGAAGGCTAATAAAAAAGAACAAAATGTCTTAGAAACAGTAATTGCTCAGTAAACAGTATATAATAATTATTTATTCTCTTTTTTATTGAAGTGTAATCTATGTCAGATAATCAAACCAGGCAAGATATGACCTCCTCCCATACCAAAATGAGATCCAGACAGTGCTCTGAATAGCACTGCATTTACTTTCTCCACTCATCCCAATTTCTTTATAAAAATAATTATTCCCCTTCATATAAATTCTCACAGTATTTGAATTAAGCCAGACTTGTAATGCAGAATGCTAGGTGTGTCTTTCCTACTGTCAAACTGGAGTGCCTTTTCTGACAAATGTTTATTTATATAACTTACTAATTATTATATAATTGACTAGTTAAATACTGTATGTGTGAGTGGTGGACCTAGCCACCCATCATCCACTAGTTTCATACTTTACCACTTCCACTGCATTTTGCCATTATTAACTATTTTTTTCTCATAGTCATTGTGGTAGATCTGTAATGAAAAACTATCAAAATGCAAAATTATTTGACAGCAATACACTGAGTTTAATCACTATGAAAAAAGTCTCACCCAGAAAATTAGGATTTTAAAATTCTGCTTTCCAGATTCCCTTTTCAGGGCATATTTTATTAGGCTAGTTTTGGAAAAAAATGCTTTAAACATAGAGAAAGTGCCAGTCATTCAACTGAAACAAGCCATTTTGTGTTTAGATCAATTTTTTAACATATCAGTTCTGTCTACTAATACATACAAATATACCTCTTGGAAAAAATATGTGTGTAGTTGGGAGATTTTAATAGTTATCACCCAGGAAAGCCATATCCCTCTAGAAACTGAAATTGAAATGAAAACTGGTTATTATTACATTCCTCTTCACTGACTCAAAATACATTTGAAATATCAGGCAAACCAACAAAGAAGTAATGTTTTTCAAATCCTGTAAAATCTCACTGACGCTAATGAGTAATTACAATTTCAAATGCATTACCCTTGTAAGATAAATCAAAAGCAACAGTAATTAAGGTAATTGCGAAGATATTTTGGGTTCTGTGTATTCGTGCAAGTGTTGAGAGGCAGAATATAAATGGGAAAGTATTTTTGTTCACTTTAATATATTGAGCTGGAAGCAATTTTTAGTTCACAATATTTTTGCATATTGTGCTAAAATATGAAACTTGTGGAAACAATCTTATTTCCTTACATACACACTATATATTAATTTTATGAAATGAAATATTCACTAAAGGGGGTTTCTTGTTTTCATTGTGGTGCCTTATATAAAACATGCTGCTACAAGACTCTAAATAAACCTTCTTAATATGTAAATTAGGAAAAGTCCCCATTTTGTTTTGGTACACAATAAATGTGATTCTTTTAATTTGGTTCTTAAGTAGTCCTGATGTTTAAATCATTAAGTCATTATGAAATTCTCAAATGTTAGATGTTATTTTGTAAGAGTATTTTGGGGGGAACAGTCAACACTGTTAATGAGAAATTACTACACCTCATTGGGAGAGGGATAGAGGAGCTATTTAGGCTTAAGGGCACATATGTGAATTATTAATGAGTCTTTGATATCAGATTGAATACCCTATCAACTTCTATAAATTAAGTGTTAATGATAACCACTTTACACTGTTATTCATTTCGGATGTCTTGCACTGCCTATAAGCTTCATAGATCGCATTCTTGTGTATCCTAGGAATTATCAACTTCTGAAAAGTTAAGATAGTAAACCAAAATTTTCTGTCTTTTGCATAGAGAAAAAGTGGCTCTTCCATACTCCTTTTCTTGATGGCTGAGATAGTGGCTAGAATGCTGATACCTCAGCACGTGCATTCATGGAGACAGAAAGATGGGGAGAAGTTTATCTCTTGACTTTGAGTTGAAGAGCAGATGGTTTGTTTGTTGTTTGCTTGTTTTCCAAAAAATGAAATTAATTACAAGAAGAAATTCAATGTGCTGTGGTAATTACCAGGCTTAGCCATATCCAGACCTAGTCTTTGACACAGTTTCCATGAACTAGCCCTGAAGTTTTAATTCTCAAGGGAATCTTGTTCATAAAAAAATGGTAGAGAAGTATTGCAGCATTCCAACAAGCAACCCTTTCCTAAAATGACCAAAGAAGGCCAGACTACAACACTGAATGCTGCCACATCATTTCCCCAAAACAGCAAGAGCTCTGATAATGATGGCTCGCATCTTCCCCAGAGTAACAATTCTAAATACTAAAACATCAGCAATTGATTCTTTATCCTTTCAGTCTTCTATTTTCTCAGTAATAAACAGAGTGTTTATTAAATTGACCCAGCTTCCAAAATATACGTAGCCCGTAAGCAGATGTCTCTGATCATTATCTAATTAAACAACTTTCAAACAAATTGAATCATTTTGAGCCAAAGAGGAACCATAGGAATTGTTTGAAATGCCCATTTCTTTGGCCTTAGTGAAAAAAGGCAACAGGCATTCCTGTCTCAGTGTATCCAAGGAAACTGATTCTATGCCTTCTATTTTTAGACCTTAATTGATTATTACTTTCCTTCTTTGTTTTACCCTTCCCCCCTCGTATAAGAGAAATGTGCTGAAACAAAAACTATCCATTTTCTGCAGTTTACTGCTCATGTTGGATAAAGAGCAGCATACATACGACACTGTGGCACAATGGTCTTGTACCCTGGAAAGATTCGTCACTTGTACTGGTTTAATAAAATGCTGATTGGCCATAGCTAGGCAGGAAGTATAGGTACGGAGACCAGAATTCTGGGAAGAGGAAAGGCTCAGTTGGCAGGCATCACCCAGGTGCAGAGGAAGCAAAATGAGAATGTCTCTCTGATGAAAGAAACCAAACCACGCGACTGACACAGACAGGAATTATGGGTTAATTTAAGTTGTAAGAGTTAGCTAAAAATATGCCTAAACTATTGGCCAAACAATGTTTTAATTAATATAGTTTTTATGTGATTATTTGCATCCCAGCAGCCGGGAAATGAACAAGCAGTCTCTGCCTACACATAGAGGTACCTTACCAGTTTTTATACTCCGCAGACCTCCCAAAGACCTTGAAGATCCCCTGATGGGAAAAGTGATTTCCTTTTGAATAATGTGTATTCCTTCAACTTTGCTCCAGTGCATGTTTCTAATAAGTGTGCAGTGCAGAGTCCAGCTGTGGCAAAGTAGAATACTCCATGTAATGAACTCTATTATTTTTCCCTGTTCAATTTAATAGCCCACTAACTTTTAAAAAAAATCTCAGAAAAATGAAAATATGATTTCAGTTGTAATACTTCTTGTTTTTCCAACATTCATATTCCCATCAATCTTGTAATATGATCTGTAATGATCAATAAAATGTGTGTAAACACTTATGTGTCACATCAAGATGCATGTTTACATGTATGTAAACACTCCACGACAGTGTGAATCATATTTTATTATAGAAACCTTCTTGAGCTACAGAAATGAAAACTTGGTTTTGCTTTGAATAATCAGGAGTATGAATGAGTTTATTAAATTATTTGATGAATATGAATCAAGTCAGTGACTTAAGAAGACACAAATCATATCCTTGCTCCTACATTAGATAGCATTACAGATCACTGTTTAAGTTATTAAAGATATTAACACTAGACATGCACCGTAAATAAGAGTTGTGGTTGCTGTAACTCATCTCCAGGGTTTGCTGATGTTAAAAATAATAAAAATCAAAACAAATCAAAGAGTGTTTCACATCACTACACCCTCACTTCAGAAATAACTAAGCTTGTATGGTTGTAAGTGGCAAGTTTATTTGGCTTAGACAGTTCTGAGTCTGTGGTTTTGTAAAAATGAGCTATATTTGTGAATATTTAATTTTTTGAACTTTTATATATAATAAGCACTTATGTATTTATGAATAATTTTAAATTTTAATCATGTTCATTTGTAAAACCAGCTATAGTCCATTTGTTATAAGGACCTTTCCTCATAGCTATGTTAAACATGCAGATGAAATAATTTGAAAATCAGATGCAGAGTTCATATTGTAAATGGAATGGCCCAATGGCTCAAGGTCAGGACAGTGTTTATTAGAACATGAAGTGAAATAAAGTTCACCCTAGTCTCCATGGAGATATTCTGGGAAACCCATCTTCATTTACATTATTTGATTATATTTGGAAGATGGCATAAATCAGGTCCCTAGAGAAGACAGTAAATTGTGATATGTGAAATAACCCAAGTAAATCTCAAAGGAACATCGTCTGATTGTGGAGGGAAAAGGGAACTAAGATGAGATAGACAAAATAATGGCATAAATTAAGAGGAGACAAGTCTATCAAAAATGAACAAAAAGAGAAAAACAGTTAAAAGTGGTCCCGGGTGGAAAGAATTGTTGAACTTAAGTTGTTTCTGCAAATGTAGATGTTGTTCGTGTGTTGTTGCAGCAGAGTGGCAGAGGGAAAAATAGAGATGGGAATAGGACTTGAATTTGGTTTAGCTTTGCTTCTTAATATCATGGTACAATAGACTGTATTCATGCACAAACACACTGAAGACACACACACATGCACACACATACACCACACACACATATAGGTGCACACAATTTTAATGTGTATTGTTTCTCATTAGAATAAGATTACTACTCAGTCCATTTTATAACTATGGCTGACATTACCTCTTTTCTTCTGTCACGTTACATTGTCTACAGATTTTTTTTTGACGTGACTCTCCCAGAAAGAGCTTTGTGTCATTTCCTTAGCAAGGCACTCTGCTGAGCCCTTCTTATAGCAGAGCTCAGTTTGTGTTCTGGGCTTTCTGAACTCATCATGGAGCAACTGTGAACTGTTTTTTTTCTTTTTATCTTTTTACTGATGAATATGTAGTATAAAAGCATCTAAGCATTCCATGGAGAAGGCAGCTATCATTGCCTACCACAAAGGGACTCAGATACAGAAATAACTAAAATGATTTAAAGTTGCTCAGGTTTAGGAAATTTGGGCTCTCTCACATAGTGATAGATTTAGTTTTAATAAACCTTTAGACTCTAGTTCCTCTCCAAACTTATAAGTTAATAATAGAGGCCAATTGATGATGTCATACTTATTTTATCACTTGTTTTGTGATAGCTGTGTGCTCTAGTCTTATCTAGGACCTTTTATTCTTTCCATTTGGTCAAAAATAGACCTACTTCCTTAGATGTTAACACCCTAATTTTATAGTTGATAAAAATGGTTCATGAACAGTAATTTTATTTTTAGTCTCATATTTGTAGTGTGTACATGTATCTGCATGTGTGCCACTGTGCCTATGTGGTAGCCAGAGGACAGCTTGTGGCTATCAGTCCTTTCCTTCCTCCATGAGGCTTCTGGGACTGAACTCAGGTCTTTAGGCTTTGGAGTAAGCACTTTAACCCCTGGTCATCTTATAGGACCTTATTTTCTTAAAGTATATGACTAAGCTCTGAGATACACTATGGTCACCTGATTCCAAGCCTATGGTCGTATGCAGAAATTAAAAATGTATAGACTAAAGTGTTTATACATTGAAGGTTTAATCTAATTTTAATTATTCAGTTAAATTAGAGAACAGAATAACAAAAGTTTACAAAGTCATATTATTAGAGAGTAAGTTTCCAAAGATGAGGTGTTAATAGCACAAGCTTCATACTGCTTTTGGCTCACCCCAGCCTCCATGTAATCTCTGCTTCGTGTCCCAATTAATTTGTTATAGTGACATAGCTGTAATCAGGCAGGATATAATGGCTTTTGTTCCTTCATCACATTTGATTGTAGCATCTTCACTGCCTGAAATTTTAAAACATCATACCTAGTTATTTCTTTTTTACTAATGTCAGCTGATTAGTCACAGTTCTTTAATAAAACTAGTAAGGCATGGCAGGTATTATCTGAGAAAATTAAGTTTCTGAGAAATGCAGGCTGAATCTTATTTCAGGTAGCAGGTACAATGCTTGCTTATAAATGTCCACAGTCTGCATCAAAGCACTATGCTCTTGCTTTTATGGGGAGGATTTGGCACACTTTATATAACTTTTAAAATTAAACACACACTGACAGCCACCTTTACTAACACTGGCTGCTTTTCAGACTGTAAGAGAGAAACCTTGCTGTGAATATCAGTATCCTCTCTCACCTTTGTCACCCAAATGTTACATGTGAACTTTCCCATGAGTGCTTTAGCACGGGGTCACTCATGGTTGAGAATCCTCCCTATTCCCATGTTTCTATTGTTGTTTAAAATCAAGAATTAAATGGAAGTCCTAAAAGTTTTATATGTGTCAATTTAATTCTTTTGGAAACACTGAAGAGTAGACAGAAATGCCTGGGATGTCCTTCTCCCGGCAGAAGATGCCTTCCTTCTCTGTCAAGCAGTGCTGGGGAACAGGTAGGCATGAAATAGGTCCCAAATGGAGCATTGAATCTTTTCTCCATTAAATGATGCAAGATGAACAACATTCCCTAGCATTCAAATCTTAATGTATAAAATACTAATTTTATAGTAACTTAGTGGAACAGATTATTTTTTATAAGATAACCACTGAAATGTCACTATAGTCATGAAGTTCATCTTTGTACAGAATATTTTTCTGCAGATATACTAAAGATCAAGTCTATAAAGGGGAAGCTCTTTGTTTTCTATTTTTCCAAAACTGTCTCTTACTCATTTGAGCTCACTGACCATATACATAAAGAGAGTTAAATAACATGATTCATAATGTAAATCAGTCAAGATCATTACATCAGCAATGGCACAGTGCTTTTTGCTAGGGGTTGGCTGATGCAGACTCCAGGCACATCTCATATACTTCTATATGGTACACATATTTATCATGTATATATACCATGTATGTATTTACATTTAAGGTAGTGTTAAATTCATAAGAAATCAGTTATATTTGATGTTAATGTTTTTTATTTTGTATTTATTTATTTATTAAAAATTACCACCTCCTCCCCTCCTCCCATTCCCCTCCCACTCCCCCCACACCCTCTCCCCCTCCCTCTCCAGTCCTAAGAGCAGTCAGGGTTNAAGGCCAGTCCATTCAGTAGAATCAAAACTCAGTGCCATTGTCCTTGGCTTCTCAGTCAGCCCTCATTGTCAGCCCCATTCAGAGAGTCCAGTTTGATCACATGCTCCATCAGTCCCACTCCAGCTGGCCTTGGTGAGCTCCCATTAGGTCAGTCCCATTGTCTCAGTGGGTGGAAGCATCCCTCGTGATCCTGACTTCCTTGCTCATATTCTCCCTCATTCTGCTCCTGATGTTAATGTTTGAGAAGACTTCTAAATGCACCAACCCTTCTTCTATGTTTCACTGTGAGCTGAATATATAACATGAGGCTCTCAGTGGACTGTGCAAATGCTGTCTTTGTATTCTTGGACCGCTAGGACAGTGAGTAAAAACAAACATTGCCTGGAAATGTGGATCAAGGGAAAAGGCTGACAACCTGAATTCAATCATTGGCCAATGGTAGAAGGAAAGAACTGACCCCTGCAAATTATCTTCTGATTGCCAAATTGACACCTGTTCAGGAGCATGAACACAAATGTTCACACACTACATAGGCAAACACACAATAAAAAAAGTGAAATTTGAATCAAAGTAGATTTTATTTCTTTATACATAACTCTACATTGGCATTATGATCTAGCAACAAAAAATAATAGCCTTCTCATGCCTCATTTTCGCTCTGTAATAAAGAACATACATGTTTCTTACCCTTAAAAATAAAGCCTAGTGACTTTATTAATTTAACAAACACAATTAATTTACTTCAGTAGTACATTAAGAGAGAACAAACCAAAGGATATTCTTCCACTTGCATTTTCTGGGTGCTAAAATCATTCCAGGATTAATTGAACACACATTTTTGTGACACACAGCTGTGTCTATGACACACCTGGTACGCTGTGCTAAGAGGCCCTAGAGAGGGCTAACTGGACCTAGATATGGAATTGAGATATGGACTCTGACAGCTATAGAGAGTAACTGGAGTTGTTGGCCATATTGAATCTATTCACACCTTGATATATGACAAAGGACTCTGTTGAACAGCTCCAGACAATGATGCATGCAGTACTTATTTAAGGGGAATATTTTTTAAGTGTGACATTAAAATCTATCTAATATGTTTCTAAACATATCTATGCTTGACAGTAAACATATTTTAAGAGGGGAGAAGTATGTTTTTCCTTTTCCACTTCCTAGGATGTTTTTATTGACAGGATTTTCATGCTTTAATAAATCTTTGATTACTCAACTACTGTTTATATTAGAAAATATTCAAACAAGAAAATAATAATAGGTCAAGAATTAAAACAACTTATTTATAAAGACTCAGATGCCCTGAAAATATCACCAAGATTGCAGTTGCTGTTCCCTTCATGCTAGAATAGAAAGAATGACTGGAGAGGTTCTTTTGGTGCTTATTCTTTTGTCCCTTAATTGGGGTTAGTGGCATGATTAACAGGGTTTATTGATCTTTCAGAATTCACAAACGTAACAGGAATAACATGGCCTTGTGGAGTCAGTATAGTTTAGAGGTGAAAGAAATGTCCTCTTTGTACCATAGATTTAGCCACAACATTGCACTGATTGGAGAGAAGGCTCCTAACACTTTAATGCTTGTTACTCTGCCCATTGAGTTCCAGACATAACATAATAAAAATACCTACCACTCATCTATGTTTTGAAGCATGGAAAAACATGGGGGAAAAAGGCAATATGTGGGTGTAATTCTAGAGAATTGCTGCAAAATATTTAAGTTGCAAGTATGTCCTGATGATATCTTTATGTTGGAACATTCATCAAGTTACAGAATAGAGCATATAATTAATTATGTAGCAAGGAGATCATATATGTATTTATTACACACAGATAAAAACAATCAAACTGACTTAAGGTTGAGATTTAAGATTCTCTCATTCATTTAAGCAGGATTTGAAGCCTAGGGTGATGTTTGATAGTCTCTGGCATTGCAGTGATGGGCTTGGCATAGGCATGACCAAAAACAACTCTACAGTCAGTGTAGCAGGCAGCTTTGAAACAGATGGTGATGGCACAGTGGGATATGAAGTAGAAAATAAGAGTCCTAGAGAATGGAGGAGGGTGAGTGACCTTCTCTGGCGAGGTGGCACAAACCAGAGACAACCCTCAGCTGAGAGAAGAGGCAGAAGGGAGAAGGGTATGCATGCCGAAGGAATCATTTATGCAAATCCTTGCCATGTTCAGTGAAGCACAAGATAATGAAAAATAATGGTAGGCCATACCAAACTCAGTTTCAGCAGTGTCAAAAATTGTACTTGGAATATTGGCTCATTATTAGAGCCAGTTAGTGGAAGATAATATACTAACATTCAAATCCTTGTCTGCGGTTTTATTTCAATTGGGATGTCTTCCTTAGAGTTTAGTATACCTAAAGTTGAATATGATTTTCTTTCTCTCAGCCTGTTCTGCCTCCCCATTAAACCTAGAGTTAAATGCAAAATTATCCTATTACTTTTTCTGTCCTTTCTGACTTTACTGTTGGTCTATTCTTATACTATGCCTGCAGCCACTCTAAGATTCTTCATTCTTTTATCTTAATTTTTCATTTCCTGTTTTTTCCAACCACCATACATCTCATCTGTATCTGTTTATCTATTTTTTTCCTAGTGTCATTCTTTTCTTGGTTTAAATGTCATCTCAGTAGGAGGTTTGTCACCTCAGTAGGAGGTTTGTATTTACCATTCTCCCTCCTTCCTGATCCCCCCATATGTCTTCATAAGAGTTCCCTATTCTCTTATCCAATGCCAATATGATAGTAATGATGATGACAAACCCAAACATAACTTATTTTTTCCATTTTTCTCCTTTAATAATTCTAGCAAACACATGGGATGGTAAATATCCATCATTTTGTTTACAACCGACTCAATGTCTTGAGATAGTACTGCTACTAAGATGCCTCAGGTATCAGAATGGAGATTCATCTGAGGTGGGGCCTGACCATATTTGAAGGCCTCCAGACTGTTGAAGCCCAACCCACACTGTGTGTGCCTTAGGTATGGATTCTGTTTAGCATTGGTGTTAGCAGTAGTAAACAGGACCACACATCCATACCAAAACGTCAAATGGGGATTTCCATACCTACTTTCTCATTCAATTCTCTGAACCCTTCGAGGCTGTTACTATTGGATTCTGTTTTCACTCTGGAGAAAAACACAAACTGGAGGGAGAGGCATGGCAGTCAGTCCAACTTCTGCTGTGGTTGATGTAAATGTCCCTAAGGGTTTCATAAGTAAGACAGTTCAGACTCACACTAGTGTTCAGTGAGTGATTCTAATTCTTCTATACCCAAGTAGACCTTTCAGCTCCTATTGTCTAGCATTCTACTGTCACATAAACTGATAGCAACAGCATCGCATTTTAACCTTGCAAAGATTCCATTCTGTGCCCTTTGATCAGCACGTGGGGCTTGATACCATGAGGTTTAGCAACTCAGAGCAGGCTGTATAAAAAGTTATAAAACACCCTTTGGCATTTCTGTTTTCTTTTGATTCCCTCCTCAATGTTACCTTGGACAAAAAAAAATGCATCTTACCTGCATTGATTGCTGGCCCCTCTTCTTTTCTGATTCTCTGTCACAGCTTTGTGACAGCCAGGCTGTCTATGAACAGTGTGCCCCTGTAAGATAAATGACAGTAGGGAAAGGTCAACCTGCCAAGAGACGCCGAGAAACAGATATTTTTAAAAATATCATTCTCCGTGGCAAGTACAGATAACATTCTATGTCTACGCCCTCCCCACAAGAACCTTCCTTTAAAAGTAAAAGTATTCTCAATCCTAGAGATTTGTTTAAAGTCATAATTACATGTTATGGTGATATGGGCAAACAGTTCCACAGCTGGGGATTTTTTTGTGCTTTTGAATGAAAGGAGGGAAAGGCAATGTGTTCTGTGCACTCTCTACTTAGTCTGTCTCCATAAAATTCAGTTTTTGATAATGAAAACTGCTTCTCTTGTGCAAGATGGATAGAACACTAGATTCTACTAAGTTAATTCAAAGAAAAAAGGCAAATGTCTTTCATTGCTCTGATTTTTTCTCTCTGTGTGTGCATATACATTATAGTTTATTGCCTATTTTTCTAGTGCATCCAGCTGCAATTTTTCTGTTTACCGCCTGATCATATGTTTGTAGTTGACATTAAGGACTTACTATGCAGTGATGCGATCTGATGCTTTGAAGGAAAGTAGTGGAATTTTAGGGACCACATATTATACTGAGACTTTCTAATCAGCACAGTAAATAAAACTTTAATTGAATACCTACTAGATTATGTGGTTCAAAAATACATTTTCTTATCTTCTTTCAAAGTTTTCTTTAATAATAGTTGGGAGGCAGATCTAGACAGAAAAAAAATTTGCTTTTGTGTTTAAAGAAATGGAGGTTCAGTAGGGGAAGGAACTTGCCTGCATTATCTGAGTCAAATATGACCTAAGTAGGTTCCCTCATAGTTGAGAGTTCTAACATCCCTCCACTTTGTACTCTAACTTCTGTTCTTTAAAGATGTACTGACATTTAGGAGGCAAAGAAAACAAAGTCCTCAGCCACTGACAGGAACTGAAGTATAAAGTGTTTGCCAGGACTGGCTAGAGATGTTGTATGTGCTGTTTAATCCGTATGAGAAACTTCTAGTTTGCCCTCTGCAAGAGAGATGATATTGAGAACTCAGAAAACCCTGCGTTTAACAGGCACAGGCAGGGGTTCATCCTCTCCATTGATAGGAGCACAATTAATTTTTTATCAGGCCGTCAAGGATGTTTAGTCTTTCGGTAACAGTTCACAGCACTGAGACGCATCAGGCCATCGCAGTTCTATGAACTGTAGCCAGCTTCAAAGATCATTTAATAATTCAGTATGGAAAGTTCCTAGTAACACAACAGAAATAAAAGAGGGCTTGGCACTAGACTGAGTGTAGGTAATAACTAGATTTTTTTTAATTCAGGCCGAAGAATTCCAATTCTTTATCCTCAATCAATATTATTCTTCACAGCTTTATATTCCTCTTGATAATCTAAGGGCATTTAGATGTTTTATGTATATAATCATGTCCTTGTGAGAAAAAAATCCTGTCAAAATGTACTGAAAAGGAACTTTTAGTTTTGTGTATCAAGTAGTGATGATGTGTATAAAGCAATTTATTTCTGTCACTTATATATGACTTTCTTTGTCAATGTACACAGGTATAAACATAAGAAATTATGACTCATGTTTGAGTGATGGTTTCTCTTAGTCTTTATATTTTTAAAATGTATTTTATTTTGTGTGTTTGGGGGATAGTTGTGGCTATCAGAGGCCAGCTTGTGGGAGTTGGCTTCCATCATCTACCACATGGGTTCTAGGTATTCAATCAGGTGAGTACTTAGACTTGGTGCCTGGCAAATTTCTCATCATTTCCCCTCTCACCTACCCTCCTTCTGTTTTAATAATTAGGAATTTAATTAGACTACAAACCCTTTGATTATACATGAAGTGACCGCTAGTGAGCTTTTGAAGCATATTTACATCTGGTGATGTGTCTTTGTCAGGAAACAGAAGTGGGAGTGTTTGAGATTAGACCCAGCATTGTGAAGGTTCTGACTGGGAAGTTTCCTGCAATATGGTACCCTAGAAGACAGTCCTAAAAGGACATAGGCACTAAAGCAGCATGAACATAAATCAGTAAAGATTGATGACTGACTTTAGCAACTGAACTTCTAGGGCTGCACATTGACTGACATGTGCTCATGTTGCCTTTATGGAAACAAATTTGATCAAATAGATTCATCTAAAATTTAGAGACACACACTGGAAGAGATCTGTGAGGTTATTAAGCGTACATCCTAGATTGGCTGTTGAGTAGAAAATGTCTTAAGAGACCCTGTTCAGGTTTTGAATGTCAGTCTGAAGTCCTGGTGATCTCAAGTCCATTTCCTAATAGTCACTCCTTCTGTTTGTCCAAATTTAGGATCTGAATTCCCCTTCTTTATTCAACTTCATCATCACCAATATAGAAGTAATCATATAGTTCTTTTGGCCTTTGTCAAGGTTAAAAAGAATTAGGATGTACCTATAAAATGCTCGCATGTTACTATGGCTATTTTATGTGTTACTATGGCTATTTTATGATCATAATTTACAACCAGAGTTGGGAGAGTACACTGTATAACACTCGATATCTCAGTGGGTATCTCTAGGGGCAACTTTTTTTGTTTGTTTGTTTGTTTCAGAAGGAATGTGCCTATATTTGGGATGTATTTAGTTATTATTATACCAAATTAAAGGACCACAATTGGCATCTATTGGGTAGTGACCAGGGATTCTGCCAAATCTATCATTTGTAAGCCAGGTTCCATCCACAGCAAGGATGTATTCGGTTGAAAATTCCCTTAGAGTAAAAGCAGAAATATTGTATTCTTATTTGAAAAAGTTGTAATCTGAATGTAGGATATGACCTAAAACTGGGTTAAAAATAATAACAATGAAAGTTATGTCATAATTTTAAGTATAGGTGAGAACTCCCAATATAGATCACACTCATTCTGTGGCCTACATAAGTATTGTATTTTCACCAAATTTCCTTTAGTCCTTGGCTACTGTGACATTAGTACCTTGAACATGTGTATTTAACACAAAAGTTAGAAGAATCTTTAACACTATGTGTGTGCTAAGTCCATAATTTGATTATACAAAGAGTAACTAACTTTGGTCATAAGTTGGATGGAAAATCTTCTCATAATGCTGTATACATTGTGGTATGCTTCCATAACTCATAAAATAGAATGGATATGTTGCTTTTAAATTTCTGAAGTATATAAATTTATTCAGTAGTCTATTTGAAGTGGTCATCTCACTCTAGACACATTCTTTGTCCTTTGATGTTCCATCTACCCAATGAGAAATTTGTGACAGAGATATAATCTGCAAGATTTTTCTTATATTCATAAAAATAAGAAATAAAGCCCACAACATTAGAAATTTTCATATTTGGAATCGTTTTGAAGGTTACAGCTTTCCTACAAGCAAATTCACCAAATAAGACCTTTTAAAATAAGTTTAAATGTGGCAAAAAGAACANTTACACTCTTGAGAAAATATTATCAATATATCCATGCACGTGTAATCACACAAGACAGAGTGATGCTTTCATCCGTGGTCATCAGGGTCTATAATGGAGATTCCTGACTAAAATAAAAGTCACATTGCTTAGTGGCATGGTGTCTTCATAATGCGATGTAGTGTGCTAGTCATTGCACCGGCATTGGTGTAAACAAGGTTAAGTGTGACCTATGCCATAAATGTACACCAAGATATACTTTTACT